>JAUTBT010015804.1:0-22461 GCA_032361225.1 Lepetodrilus schrolli
CCCACCCCCCCCCCCCCCTCCCCCTGTATCACTGACTGCTTTATGTACATATGTACACGTACTAAGACTGTACTGTGTCTATCTTGAATCTTGTATCATATCTTTCTTTCAATATCAGCAAACCCTTTAAGTTTAGTAACCTACATTTACATACTGCTTATTCAAATGGTCTTCACTAAAGCTCAGAATTAAGGTTCATGGAAATATGTAGGTGTTGTCTAAAGGAATGTATGAAGAATGCAAGTGATACGGATTTTCTTACCACTTTTTAGGCTATGGATCTCTTAAGAAAATGTGTAGGTGTTTATTTTTTTAATTTTATATATATATATGGAAATAGGCTATATATATATGGAAATAGGCATTTTTTTTTTTTTATAAATATGGGAATAGGCAGGGATATGCTATATGAGCCTTCTTTTTGCACAAGCTTCAATTATTTTTGATTGCATTTCTTTTTGATCTCATTGGTTGTTCTCTCATTTACTCGAAATACTGATCAGATTTCATGCTTACGATAGGGATCACAAGTTGTAAATTTGAAGATATTGGCAAATAATGTGTTATGATTTTATAAATTAAAGTAAATTCGGCTGACAATAGAATAATATGTGAATACTTCTGATTGTGATATTTGGCAAGAGTGATGAAATAAAGGTGTAACCTATTTTAGAAATAATATGGAAAGGTATATGCTTTCTATTCTGAGTGAACATGCAAAATTTCTGAAAAATCATCATCAGACATCTAAATTGTTTCAGGTGGCATGCTAGAATTATATAAATTGATTTCATCTTGAGACATCAATCTTATTTCTCCAAATTTGAATTAAATCTCTTTTTTATATTTTTTGTTACCATCAGCATAATTGTATGAATTTGTACATCGAGAATACATTTATTTAAAAAAACTGCTGATAATTTTCAAGTTGAAATTGTAAAATTTGTTCCCAAAATCACCTCAGTTTCATTAAAATTAGATCTGAAACTAACACTAAGATATTTGGATTTCACTCAGCAAAAGAATGTCAAAATGTTTAAGGAGTGAAACAAGATCTGATTTTAATTAGATTGAAACAAATTGAGATGAAATCAATAATTTTGTTCCTATGCATGCACAGACTGCCTGCACGGATGGAACAAAATGCATGATTATTGTTGGTGAATACCAAACAAAATTACAAACAAGTTTTTTTAATTATTAGTTTCTCAATTTCAGAATTTTCTCCAGGTTCATGCAATACATCTGTAAATTGACTTACAAATATAAGTGAAGCAAACTGCCCTGCGATCTGAAGTCACTTTTACTTTATCAATCATCCTATCTCTCCATGCATCCATTCCTCCTCTTTTCTTCCAACTGACTGGCCCTATATTGTCGCCTTGCATGGAATAGATTTACTGTATTTAATGCAATAAGTACCACCATAGTTAAGGCGTGGGGTGTGGTGTGATGGGGGTTGGGTATCTCCAAGACATAGTGGGTCTGATTATGATAAAGCATGTTGCTGTAGACTAGCAGGTGTAGTTATATTTATAATAAACAATTAAAAACAAATTAATTTAAAATTAATTTTGATTAGGTGTGGGGTCAGCGTTGGGGAGTTGCAGGGTAGGTTGTCAGTTTTGGGGTTGGGGTCGTTGCCTATGGGTGAAATATTCCCGCTACGACGTAAAGCAATAATTCATTCATTTGGGTTGGGGGTATTCATTACATTAATTACAGTACAGCATGACTTCATGTATGCATGTTTTCCTATATTGTTACGATGAACTGTGTTGTATTTTCTTGTAAATGTGTGTTATTGTCAGTTATATGACAGCAATGATAATATATTTTGATATGTTACATAAACAATGATACTCAACATAGATCACTTAGTAATTTTAACAATATTTGTTTTAGAATAATTAATTAAATGTTAAATGGTGGTTGCATTTTGATTGTTGAAATGTTTTAGAAATCTAGACATGTCGAATTGTGAAGTTACAGAAATTAAATCGGCATGGAATTATTTAGATAGTTTATTTTGAACTAATGTTAATCAATGATGTGCAATGTATGATTGTTTTGAAAACGTATGGATTGTAGTGTTATTTTTCTGTAATTGTTTACGTTTACTAATTTTTTTTTTATTAGATATCCAATTTTATTACATGTACACAATTTGTTTGATATTTCTCCAATTAAAAAAAATAAATGTTTTAATAGTACACCTATCGGGAATCACATAATTTTTTTTCTTTTCTTTTCTCATATTCTTTGTTTATGGACTTCAAAATCTTTTAATGGAATCTCATGTTAAATGAGAGTGAACAGTTCTCGACATTGTGTTATCAGCCCAACTCTGAATAGGTAGTTATTTTCTGTATCCATTGCTCTACAAAATGTCTTGCCTGATGGCAAGTTTACTGGTAACAGACAAAGTATCAGAATATCACTATTGACTTTAATACATATTATTTAAAAAATATTTTAAGTAAAAAATCAACAGTCAAGATTCCAACATATTCAAAATTATATTGTTTATGCTAGGAATGAATTTGAATTGATTTGTATGTTATTAATTATCCTGGTTTCAAAATCTTATAAGTTGATCATAACTTAAAAGTTCCTGTCATAATAATATTCCTCCTATTTTTTTTTATATTTCCACTTCATTTTAAAATTATGTTAGTACTAATACGGAAATTTCGAAAATATAAAATGGTTAAAACATGATCTGGTTTATTTTAAGGTCACAGTGACCACAATAATTGAATAGAAACGAGCTACCATTTAATTTATTAATAAATTGAATTTTTATTTTAGGGGGTTTCCAGTTAACACAATTCAAGTTTCTCACGTCTATTTGGTTACTTAAATATTGTTCACACTGAAATATTTCAAGTCTCGATTTCTTGTTTTTGACAAATTTTCTTGCACTTTCTTTTATTTCTTGGGCGTGAACCTTAGTGATTAACATTAATTAGTAATTAGTAATAATTGTCAATAGTAGAATTATAAATGTGCATATCAAAGTTTCAGAGAATTATCAATTTTAAATTTCTATTCAACATCAATTTTCAAATTTGGCTCATTTTATATATATTTGTGTGTGTGTGCGAAATTCATTGTATTTAATTTGATGTAATTCCTTTGGTCGTGTATGGTTAAAATAATAGCATGTTCAAAGAAGTGATTAATGGATTAAGGCATTATTTAAATAGACTATTATTATTATAAAATTCTCAGAGACTTTGTGTCAGCACATGTTATAGAAGACAAACGTTGTGATACTAAGTTGGTTTGCATTACTCCACCAGAGTAGATTTCAGAGACTAGATTCTTCATATTGTTTTTTTTTACAATCGGGCATCTACAGACAGTCATCATCGCTTCACTAAGTTCAAAATTATTTAATTTAGAAGTCGGATTTGGAAGATAAATAGATTTGCAGTAATGTAATTCTTTGGGTGAAAAGGAAGACATTTTATATCATTATTAAAATTGATCTCAAATTTTTTGAAAAATATTTAGTCCTCTTTAGTATTTTTATGAATATGAGGATTCACTTTTATGCTTAATCCTGCAGGGAGAGGGTTAATAGTTATAGAATTATTATTTTTTGGATTTGTTTTCTTTTGCATTGTGATTGCAAATTGAATTGCAGCCTTTGTTAGGTGTAGTCTTGTTCTCTTTTTTTGAACACATTTTTTTTTTCATTGTCCTGTCTGTAGATGCCCTGGTTTTTGACTAGTATTGCTTCATTGAAGCCCCTACTGTCTGCTGCAAGCCTGGTATACATTGCATGCTCAATGTCTTTTTGCATGGTTCTTTGTAGGTTATGAGTCTGATGATGAGTATGAAGAAATAGAGGGAATTCGCTACACTCGCCGAAACAAAGGCAAAAAATACGCCCTCCTTCAAAAAGACGATTCACTCGAGCATGGCATGTCACGTGACATTCGGACCAATGGCAGCGATTGCCATCCTGGTCACCACACGCAAACAAACTGCAAATCAAACTCATTCCACAAATCTGAAAAGAGGCATAATTCGGAGACGCAGTATTCGTCTCAGGAGGAGTTGGGAAGCGATATTGAGCCTGCGTCGAAAAATGCTTACGTGAGGGATCTGCATGGAGGTATAACGAGAGAGCTAGCATTCAAAACAGTAGACCAATGTGCATAGAGTATTATATATGAACTCTGATAGAGATAATATATGGGTTTTGTGTCAGGGTGATGGAGGAATGACTACTACTTTTAATGATCTCGTAGTGATATGTATCATCTATCTTTTTTTTAACAAGAGAGCTAGCATTCAAAACATTAGACCAATGTACATTTTATATTATTTCTGATGTATGATAGAGATAATATATGGGTTTGGGGACACGACTATGGAGGAATGACTTTACTACCTTTAACCCTTTCCATGCTGGAGGCAATGGGAGATGCCCTATGGAGGTGTGGCAGTGCCTAATCCAGCAGGGAGGGTTAATGCTCTCATAGTGATATGCATCATCTATATTTTACTTATATCACGGCTTGTCAGTTTAGGGCAGGAGGAAACCAGCAACATCCGTAGCGCTGAATGTTGCAGTAAACCTGCAAGCACCAGCTGGTACTGATAGACCAAGGATTATAACTGCATACTATCGATATCGCATCAGAAAGGTAACTTTCGAGATCATAGATGCCGAGATGAGATTTGAACCCAGTGCCTTTGACTCCAAAATCCAGCATTCTCCCTTTGAGCTACCACCCGCCCCAATATGGAATTAGTAATGGGGAAGACAGCTTACATGTGGCTTACATGTCAGACTATAAACCAAAGGTTCTGAGTTTGAATCCAACATTGTTTCATTAGTATCTGTAAACATCATATTCAGTAATTACTCTAATTCATGTCTGCTAGGTGTCGGTTTGGGTCCAGCAGAAACACAATTGTGTTGAACCCTAAATTGTGCATAATTCAAATTTTGACATTTTAAATCTACTTTGACCAATCACGTTCTAGAGCAGTGACACAAAGACGAAAGCTGAGTAAGTGTTCACTTAAATTGAGTAAGATTCACTTAAATTGAGTAAGTGTTCAAATAATTTGAGTAAGTGTTCAAATAATTTGAGTAAGTGTTCAAATATAGAACGCTGTTAGTCATACAGTAATTCCTTTCTGACGAGATTCAAGGTAAGTACATTACTTTTCACTTTGGAGTTTTTCGACTTGACTTTTCCAGTTGTCAAGTTGTTGGTTGAATGTGATTTGTAATCTATGACAATAATGATAGCGAGTTCAATGTTTTAAAGTCCCAAGAAAACAGCTTCGACTGACACAAAGTTTCCGACTTTGCACCCTCGTACGGCATGTAATGAACAAACTTTCCTTACCTTTGCTGTGAACCTGATTGCATTTTGCCTAATTTTTCACCTATTTTGTCAGTTTCTCCCTAATAACTTTCATAACATTTTCATCCACCAAATATTGTCACATTTGGGTGAACAATTTCGTGCAGCGGCAAATCTCTCATTCATCTATGAAATGGCATTGGTAGTTCAAAAATTGTTATGTTTGTACAGTATATTTTGAGTAAATGCTCAGTGGCTTGTGTTTCACGAAAGGGTCGTACTGATTGTCCATGTGTAAATCGAAGTTTTGAATCATTTCCTGCTATAATAAGAGAATGGAGTATGTCTTGATTTAGTCCCAGATTACAATATGACCCTTTTATGAAACGCGTGCCAGTTCCACAGAACTATTGTGGTGATTATGCCTCTCATTGTACTATGATTGTTCTATGGAACAAGACCAAAATTATTTGAATATAAACATGTACAAGTGAATATATTATTATTATTATTATCAATTTTAAAACCTCCAGATTTGTTTTTTCAATTTCTTATATATTGTTTTGCTTCAGATTCCGATACAGACGAGGAGACTGACCGATTGCTGCAGAAACAGTATCAGAGACGAGATCAGTATGTTGAGATCCCGGAACTGAATGAGCCACCGGTCAATAGAAGTGCACAGGTATGGCTTGACCACAGCTTGTGCCTTATCACAACAAGCAGCTACCTCCTTATACATGTAGAGAGAGTTACGACTCTTGTAATGCAACGTTTGTTCTGTGGAACAGGACCCAGATGTATTGTAGTGGTGATGAAGCAGTAGACTGTTGTTATGTGCAGTAGGTGAAAGTTTGGTGTTGTAAATACTATTACATTTACATTATTTGCCGCACACTGATTTGGATTGCAACATTTCTGCTTTGTAACCTCGACGAAATTTAGCATCAAAGGGAAATAACTCTTGAAAATTATTCAATGCAATCATTTGAAAGAATTTATCTACAGATGTATTAAACTTGTAATTTGTTTATTAACTTTGATATTTATCCGTAACAATTTCAATTGTATTTTTGTGTGCATAATTTGATCCATATACATTTTGCCCAAAACAAATTATCCTGGAGTTCACAATCATCTTCTAATATAATGTATTTCTTTCATTCTCCCAACAGGCCGAGAAACGTCGGTCTCGTGCGAAAGAAGGTGAGCAGGAATCATGTAAGCTATAAATTTATTATTCATTTTATCGGCGTTGTTTGTTGGCATTGTAGTGTTTTCCCCGTGTGTTCTTCTTGAGGTGAGTCCAACCATGAACTCTTCCAACAATGTCTGCCACTCAGAAACGTCACATTTCTGTTTATCCGTGGAAAATAACTGTTCCATAAAGGAGATGCTAAATGAGTCAAGTGATAAAATTTTCCACAGATTTTATCATTGTTTTCCCCCAATAAATTGGTCTATACACAAGTCATGTACTAGAATTCCCATATTATTACTGCATTAGATTATTATACATGTTTCCTTACAACATATCTGGATTAGAATACGTGTTTCCTTACAACATCTGGATTAGTATATGTTTCCTTACAACATATCTGGATTAGTATACATTTCCTTACATCATATCTGGATTAGAATACATGTTTCCTTACAACATATCTGGATTAGTATATGTTTCCTTACAACATATCTGGATTAGTATACGTTTCCTTACAACATATCTGGATTAATACGATAAACATGTTTCCTTACAATATATCTTGGTTGCACTGAAATGTGGGTCTCATTAGATATAAGATAAATATAACTGTTGGTGGTTTGGTGGTTGAGGGATGTTTGCAGTGGTGGTTTATTTCTGTGTTTTGTAACCATTGATCAGAAATACCTTGTGTGAGTTGGTAATTTCCTCAGTGAAATATTTACTTCACGAGTATATATTTCCCATAATATTGCTGTTGAATTTATCAATGTTAAATTTCATATGTAAAAGTTAACGTAATGGTCGAAGTGAAATATCATTCATATATTATTAATACAAAGAAATAATATCAAATTATTGTACAAAATTATGTACAAATGACATGTTCACAATGTGCACACCATTTATTTAAATTTTTAATTTTAATATTTTAAAACATTTATTTATTTCCCCCCTTTTAGTTATAAGCATATCAGTGGTGAAATTAATAACCTGGCAGTGTTTGTACTTGTAAAACCTCTACTACTAGTATTATGTGAATACCACGTTTCAAAATGAGACTGGTCTTGGCTAAGGTTATTGTTGAAAGTAAAATTTATATCTACAGCCACAAACAAGGATTTCTTTTGGATTTTTTATTTGTTTAAGTCGCTTTCAAGATTCTTTCACTTATATCACACTTGTCAGTTTAGGGCAGGAGGAAACCTGCAACATCCGTAGCGCTGAATGTTGCAGTAAACCTGTGAGCGTCGGCTGGTACTGACAATACCAAGGATGATAACTGCCACTCTACAGACAGCGCATCCTATCAATATCGCGTCAGAAAGGTAACTTTCATGAACATTAATGCCAGGCCCCCCGGGGTGGGATTTGAACCTGGAACCTTTGGCTCCGAAGTCCAACTGTTCTACCACTGCGCTACCACCAGTCCCCTACAAACAAGGAATGCAATCTAGAGGAATATCTCAATATGAATATATGTTGTTATTAAAGTAGGTTTTAATTCTACAATTGGAAAAATTATATCATGAAAATAAATTAAAATATGTATTGCACTGATTGTGGTTGGAGTGGAATTGTTTTGAGTGGATCTTTGAAATAATTGGAAATTGTTCGGGTCATCCATGTGGATCATTCTTGTGAGACATCCATGTGGGTCATCCCTGCCTTGTGGGTCATTTTTTGTGGGTCATTTACTGTAAGATGTTGGTGGTGGTGTGTTCATGAGTGGGTCATCCTTGTAGGTTATCTCCCTTGTAGGTTATCTCCCTTGGTGATGTATTTGCATGTCTGTCCTGTTCTTTTGCATGCTGTCTTCTTCTGAAGTGCCAACCAAGACTTTACAAATTTTAAGATCCGAAAATTTAAAATAATCATAAAATGTTGCATATATAAGTATTATATGTTTTATCATCAGATCAATTCATCGTATATAGGATAATTTGACAGCAACACTTAATTAACACAAGCTTAATGTTTTACTATGTAATTATGATGAAATTGAAATTGTTGTGTTCAAATAATTTGAAATGTGTTTGTGTAGCCAGTTATTCCTCCTACTCCAAACTCATAGCATAGGTTTTACTACAAGAAATATCAGTCACCTTCCAGTGCATGGACATTTCTGATGGAACTACTCCAGTATTTATGCTTAATGTAGTCGTCGCATATGGGTGACCTATTCCCGCTGTGACGTAAAGCACCAATTCATTCTTAATGTTGTCCTTTTACAAACTTTTCACCATATTTTCTCAATTGAAGTTTGAATTTCACCATGTAAGTTATTACCATTGAGACAATGTCTACTGCATAATGAGATTTATTTAGAATAATATTATTTATGAATTTGAAACATTCTGCAATTATCATTTATTTGAAAATGATGTGATGTATGACATACAGCATATATTATCAGATATTTTCTATGTATTCTGCATTCTTCACATGAAGGCTCCATATATAATAGAAGTGTCATAAATATTGACTAGAATTTAAAGACATCCACCCAAGTATCGAAACTGTAGGAGAACTGTTCACTGGAATATTTTTGCACTAGATGGGGAAACCTTTGAGAATTTCTTGGAAATTCCAAATTGCCACAATGCATTTACATGTCATTTTCACATTCATTCATATGTTGTCATCAGTAAAAGCTTTGATGTCAGTCAAATCTGTCAAAACTTTCTGAATGTCATCCCAGTTGGTCATAACAGGTATTAATGACGGAAAACAAAGTGACATCTATTTACGACAATTTAATAAAGTTATTACGAACTAAGCATGATGGATATAACGTGACAGCCATTTTACATAACACCCTGTGAACTAGGCCAAGGGACTGAAGTATTAGATATAATATGAAGATGTGTGTTAAGAAATATATTAATTATTAAGAGAAAAATAAATTACCAAATGTGAATGCTCCAATATTTCATCTGTACCTTGTCGGTGAGATCTTTTGGGCTTGAATATCGGCCTCGTACGACGGACCGACCGGACAGTACCTCGTACTAACGTGACTTTGTTGTTATTTGTTGTTTTCTCACGCCCTGCATGGACTCCATGACACCTTCCATTGTCCTATGACATAACGATTCTTGGTAAGTTGTCGCGCCAACGAGCATCCAAAACTTCGGCTACTCTTCTTACAGTCTGATGTTATTGTTTTACCTGATATATTTCGGAAAGCTGGGAAGTAGTGCTGTGTATTTCAATGTCCTCTGCTTTTACAAATCGGTTGAATTTCCAGCTCTTGCTCTGTCTCTTTTTACCCTCTCTCCCTGATTTTGAGTTCACACCGGATCTAGATGTTTGGGGATCTGTTGAATCTATGTGATTGTATATTTATCTTTATTTATGGGAATGACTGTGTTTTCATGAATAGAGGCAAGATGTTTGTTGTTGATATGCTTGATTTGGAATGAAGGTTTGTATATTATGTTCATAGATAGTGAGAAAATTAAGATTACATTTGGCCAAGGAAATGCGTTTATTACATAAAGAATATGTGAGCAGATATGGTAGTTTCCTTATTGATGTTTCTTTTTCAATGTAATCTATCTTTAATTATACTTTTGGAAAGAGGTAGTAGAGGTAGACGAAGAAATTTAAGTTATAGACAGCTCCATTTAATGGCAAATCACTTAAGTGTCCACTTATTTGCACAGAATATCCGATTCCAAAACCCCAACCATGCAATTTTAATCGAATGTTTCATGAATAGGTGCAGACATCATTCCATTTATTTACATGGAAAAGCCAAGACTAGGTGTGGAAAAGAATTTCTCCATAACAGTTCATCAGTTTGATTGATAAATTCATATAATATAACTCTTAATTACTATACTTCTAGCCAATTTCTTTGAAGTAAAAGCTCTTAATACACAATATTTATATATAGTTTTATGCTTTGAAGATTATTGTATAATTATTTTTGTTTGTCGATTCAAATAATGTACCTAGATGAATTTTAGCTTGCAAAAATTTTAAGCAGCATGTTTTAACAAATTGACAGCAATTCATTAAATATTTTCTTAGTTTTGAATTCCGTGCCATATGAACTCATTCACACTTGCTCCCTTTCCTTGGTATCCAAGTGATGTCTGCAATTTTAGTTACCTTGGTTAGAGATAGGTTAACATTGTTACAGATGGCTACAATTAGGTGGTGTTCCATTCACTGTCTTGGACAGTCCAGGACTTGCTGCATAGCAATGGAGCGCGGCAGAGCACAGTCTGAGATGTGTCCAGCCTGTCCTCTTCTCAGAGGTGGTGCACACAGGACAGATGACGCCATCATGTATGGATGGTTAATTTTAGAAACTGTTTGGCAATATTCTCGAGCACAAATAAACCACAAACTAGTTCAAATAATGTCAATTTCACTTAAATAAGAAATATTAACATAATTATGAAATGTCATCTGTAAAATGGTGAAAATTACAAAATTAATACGAAAACAACTTGAAAATATAATGATTTATATTATAAATATTTTTTTCTTTGTTTATTAAAACTACTATGATGTCATTTAACCCTCTCCATGCTGAAGGCAGCTGGAGATGCCCTAAAGAGCTGTGGCTGTGTCTAATCCAGCAGGGAGAGGGTTAAAAGAGATAGTCCATTGAGGTCAGGTGATTTATCATGCTATACACTATTGTTTGGGTGTCTGCCGTCTTTCTTAAACTAATTCCTGTTATGGGCAGTGCTTACCATTCCATTCACGGTACAGGGTTGTCCGTCCAGAACAGTGAATGGAACACCTCTTTAGTGTTGGCCAAGACAGTGCACTCACAACATTACCACTTTCACTTTATATTAAGTCAAATCTTTACTCCCATGCATCATGGCATTTTAGTGCAGAAATCCAAAGTAATATGGACATTGTTAGAACTTACTGTTATATTAAGTGTTGAGTAAACCTAATATTGCAAGATAATTTACCGTAGTAGACGAAAGAGTACCAAAAGCAGGAAATAATTTATTTGATTTTACCCCTATGTTATGTTGTTGGTGGTTATTCTTTTACGTTGATTTTTCAGTTGGGTTCATGAATCTTGATCTTTTTCTGAAGGTGCTCATGCGACTGGCTATCCTTTGTTTTGCACGAGTGAACAAGTTTATTGCTACATGAATGTCGACATTTATTGTCGTGAATGCCAAACAGTGATGTTTGTGATGTTTGTGGTTTCATAATGTGTAAAATTGATAAGCGAACAAATATATGTATAATAATATACATTGTCATAAATATCAGTGAATGAATCAAGCAAAACACTGTGAACAGTCAGTAATGTTATGAAAAATTCCTAATGTGAAATGACAGCTTTTTATCAAGATGAAATCAAAGGGAGACAATTGTCCCAGGCATTGTTTTCATCATCAGTGGTAGAAATGTGTCTGATGTAGACTGATGTATGAATTTAATTAGATCACTTGTCATATACTTGACTTCACATTTATATACACCACTAATAAAAATTGAATTATCTATTTATTTTGAGATGTTTACAAAATATTAATTTTAATCATGAGAATGTGTAATTATTTTCAATACATTAAAGCTACAATATGCGTGCAACTTGTAATGTTTCTGTCTAGTACACGTTCGCGATCCTGACAACCCTGAAGTCTTAATCGAGGGAGTTCTGTTCCGCGCACGTTACTTGGGCTCCACGCAGCTCGTGTCTGAAGGCCAACCTTCTAAAGCAATGAGGATGATGCAAGCTCAGGAGGCTGTAGGGAGGATTAAGGTAAGACTATGTTCCTATCAACTTTGAAATGTCAAAGTGTCTTGGATTTTCCTCACTTAAAATCTTTGTTTGCACACAGGCAAATCTTTCAAAGTATTTTACTCCACTTCTTTCAACTAGGAACTTATTTTCATGCACCATAAAAAATTACAACATTATTTGAAGAAATATTAAAATATTTAAAGATTATTATGCTCCTGTGTAAGCTTTTCAAACTTTTCTTGAATATATTTTCAGAATATGCAAACATCATTTCTGCCTTAACATTCCTCAGCGATATTAATCTAAATAAATGACTCTCTCCCAGTTGACATGAGATAAATCTAATACTGGCTTGACAACTGAAGAATTGTTGCTGTCAATAATTAGTGCATGATATATACTAATAACCACTCATAAACTGACATGCATGTGTCTCTTGTACCCATCACTTCACCAATGTTGCACTCTCACATTGACAGTGATTTTACAGGTGCATCAATCAATAACATTATCTCATTAACAAAACCATCATCATTTTACAGGTGTATCAATCAATAACATTATCAAATTAACAAAAAACATCATTTTACAGGTGCATCAATCATTTGATTTGTATTTCTACAAAGCAGAATATATATTCGATTCATCATAACGTATAATCTCATTAACAAATAACATAATCTATAATATTACTGTCATCTATATTCTCGTAGAAATATTTCGGTCGATTAATAACAGAAATCGTCTGTATGCAGTCTGAGAACTGTAAGCTAGTTAACGTTTCATCCATCCATCATTGACCACGCAGACATTTGGACAGTGAACATGAGAGGCAGATTTCTCCAAGTAATAGATCATTTTTATCCGGCTGATGTTTTTGCTGCAGTCTGTTCGTTTTCTCAGCCAGGATTCTGTATCATCAGTCATGCCGTACCCATAGCCAAAATACAACCAGCGATGTTTTGTCTGCAAAAAGAAATGGTCGTAATTTTCTTTTCCAATTTGCATTAATGTAGTCTCGAGATTCTGATTTCTCTCCCTTTTTTTTTGTCATCCGTTATTCCGAAATTATTTTGATATTGATCTGAATAAATGTGCTTTAGCAACCTTTTTGATAAATATTTCAATAAAGCTTCCAGATTTATTACTTTGGTATTAATTTATATGTGAGTGGGTCATAAGGCTATTGATAGGATAATGGACATTTCTATTTAGATACTTAATCCTAATAAACAGTCGCTTAGACATTGTTTAGCTCTTTCTGGTGTTTATTGTTGGAAGTAATTCATAGAAATGGAAAATAAATAGAAAACACAATCTCCTGTAGCCTTCCGCCGACAAAAGTATATTAGTTGATTGTTATGTCTGGACTATTCATTAGCCGGTTCAATGACGTAATGGTTAGAGCATAGGCCCGGAGTGCAGAAGGTCGCAGGTTTGATCCCCGGTCTCGTCATACCAAAAGACGTTAAAAGATGGTACTTGTTGTTCCCCTGTTTTGCGCTCAACATGAAAGGGGTAAAGCAAGGACTGGTCGGCTCGGAGTCGGTATACTGTGTCTGAGAGGGGTATCCATGTTCTATCTGCAGCATGTGATATTCCAAGTAAGCTAGCACTATAAAACCTGGTGGAAATCCAGAGTAGTACAAGCAGTACAAAAGCATGCCAGCCATGATGAGAGTGAAAAAATCTAGAGCAATAATACATGTAGGATCAGTTTCTGTATCTTGTATTCAAGATATTGTAGAAATTGTGATCCATGTTTAACCCTACTTTTTCCATTTCATTTGAGTGGTGCTTTTTTGTGTGTGGTCACTTTAAGTTAAAGTTTTAGAAGTACAAAACAAAATAATTGTTATTAGCTGAGTTACACGTAGACATCAATGTTCACGAGTTACCTTTCAGACTCGGTCTTGATAACATGTGCTGTCTGTTACTGCACTGTGGCAGTAGTTTGGTCTGTCAGTACCAGTCAGTGATCGCAGGTTTACTTTGCCGCAAATGAGTGAAAGATTAACGCAGCGACGTTAATCTCCATTATCACTCATTCCCTCATTCCCTCGCAGGTTTACTGCAACATTCAGCACTACAAATATTTCAGGTTTCCTCCTACCCTAAACTAACAAGCTGTGATATAAGTGAAAGAATCTTGAAAGTGACTCTAAACCTTCAATTCAAAAAAAAAAGATTAAAGAAAATGGAATGCTTTTCTGTAGTTGCTTTCATGTAGATATGATACTAAATCAGTGGGATTCAAATACAGGTGAATTACTTTCACCATTTGAAACTAATCTATTATTAACCCTCTCCCTATTAGACACAGGCACAATCTACTATTAACCCTCTCCCTGTTGGCTTGGACACAGGCGCTACTCTTTATGGCATCTCAGGTTGCCTCCAGCATGACCTTCAAATGTATTGTCAGATTTCTCGGAAACATTTCTATGCCATTGAGGAAGCCAAGATAATAAATACTAGGCTTGCTTTTTTGCTTGTGTTCACTGATTGCAATTCCCTCTGTTTATTCTAAAACAGCTTTGAAATATATTATTTCTCTCTTCTTTTAAAAAAAATTGGTCACAGTTTACTAGAACTCAATTCAAAATGTCATTGAACTATGTTATCCATTAAAGATATACCCTATTAAAATATTTGTAACAAAAGTTTTAAAAACAACAAAATTAATATTATTTTGCTTGTGTAGCTGGGTGTGATATAAAAAGCTCCTACTGGTCTCGGCCAGCAGGGTTACCCCTTTGGCTCAGTCGGTAGAGCGTTGGACTCGCAATCAAGCAACTCGGGTTCGAATCCCAGGATCAGCATTATCCTCTGTTACAATGGCGCCCAACGTGAATTCGAGTTGCTCCCATTGGACGTCTCTCAGAATTGTCGGACTGAGAATTCCTAGCCCCCTGGTGGCTCAGATAGAAGTGACTGGATTAGTAACTCGAGGACGAGTCACCATGTGGAGGGGGAGAATGTAGCCTGGTGTGATATAAGATGCTCCTACAGGTCTCTGCCAGTAGGGTTACCCCTTTGGCTCATTCGGTAGAGCATTAGACTCGCAATCCAGCAACTCGGGTTCGAATCCCAGGATCAGCATGATCCTCTGTTACACTTGGAAACATTTGCAACTCAATAGCTGTGAGTAAACTGATATATACAAAATAACTGACATTAATATATGCATTGTCCAATTAAGAACAATGCATTAAGTGGAGTTCACTATAAACTGTGAAGACCTGGTCAGAGGTACCCATTTCTGCCATATCTTTTCCAAGGCCTGTTTGTGGAACAAGTACAGAGCTCTATGGGCATAGCTGTGTGTTGACTTAGATATATTCTGGTTCATTTGTTCAAGGAAGTCAATATTTTGCATTTCCTTGCCAATTTCTTGTCTACTTTCATTTTCCATTCTATTTCGAGAATCAATCATGATTTTCGTTAACAATTTTGCAACAAGTTCTCATGATAACCAATATTAGGTGAATAAAATAATCTTTGATTTTTATGCTTTCAAATGATAATACTAGTAGCACAATCCTTAAAACAAAATTCAAGACGTTTTTACAAGGCATATTGACAATTTTGATAAATTGCTTGCTGAAATCCATTCTAAATATAGCACTCTTCAGGAAATGTTGAAGAAGTCTATGGAAACAGACTCTAAGTAAAACAGCAAATTTTGTCTAGACGTCAATATACAATGATGGAAATTCAACTAAAGTCAACCAAGGGGAACTGGCCTACTGCACTGTATAGATCTGTACACATATCAGCATATCCTGGGCAAACTTTAATTTTAGAGTTGCCACGATCAGGTTTACTTGCTTAAAAAATCAATCTGTATGATTTCTTCATAGACATTTATCTTTTATTTATTATTATTATTTTGTTATATAAAAAAAAACAGTTGCATCATTTTGTACTTAAATTAGTGTTTGCCCTGATACACAAAACTAAACCTGCATATTTGACTTCCTTCAAGACAATTATTCGCTCCTAAAATTAGTTTAATTATGCCAGACTAATATTAGTAATAGTACTAAGTGAAATTCGGGTTATAATTTTGTCATGAGGATTATTTTGACTTCCTAAATGGCAAGGCTGGGCATTGTTAAATTACAAAATATTTCAGAATTCCTTACTTTACAAAAATAAATTGTTTTTCATCTACCCATTGAGCTACTACAAAGTTAAGTACAGGCCAGTTCAGAATGCAATGGAAAATGAGTTGCCGATTCAGTGGCCTTAAATATATGTTGATTAAAACCCAATGAAGTGGCCATTTAATGGGTGATAACACGTTCCTAGTTGAATGCGTCTGTCCAGCTTCATGTTCTCATATTCTAAATGGACATGGGTAATGATAGAACTGGGAGAACAAATTATCTTGACACAAGAACCACCTTGAAATGTCGTACCAACGATGATCCCAATTATTTTTGGAAGCACGCTATGACATTTTGTGTCATTGGGACTATTAGATATAAGAAGTCTGTACATGATTCTTGTGAGGGTTCATGCGATATTGCCACCAAAGTATGGATAGCATTGATTACCATATTTACAATCAAAATATGAGTAAGCCTGGGAGAATTCTATCTCCAAATTATGCTGTATTTGAAAGGATGTGTCTCGAACCTGAGACATATCTTCTAAGTGGTTAATTTAATCAATTGTTTGCACTTTTGAATGTATCATTGCCATATTAAATCATGATCATATTGCACTGTTAGACTGTACTAGAACAATTGTCTTATAACAGGCATGGCAGTTTTCAGATGATTTGTTTGTCCTGGGGTCGATTTTCTTTTGCACAATTGTCTGTAGTAATGAATCATTTTTGACAGCGAATTTATTTTCAGAATGATTTCAATACCAGAAGACTTAGCAATGATTATTAGAATTAGATTAATTGAAATAGTAATACATTATATATGTGGTATGTACACACTTGTGCATTTATTATTGATTTTCTTTGTCTTGTAAGAGAATTGTTGATTTTCTCTCCCAAATCATTTATCTGTCTTTCTATATACCTAAAACTTTATTGTTTTTGGTTGCTAAATAATGTGTTCAGAAATAACTCATGCATGCTGTTAATTTCCTTATATTTCCTCTATTATCATGTAGATGTCATTACAAGAAAATGTATTTTGTTATTTTTGGGAAGTTGAAATAGTATGATTATTTTGATTAATGAATTATGCGAACCTATATCATCCACGTCTTCACATTTACCCTGCTCTCTCTTAGGCCTCGGTAAGTCCATTCTGTTGTCCTTGACCTTGTGCTATCTGTCCTTGACCTTGTACTCTGTCTTTGACCTTGTGCCCTCTCACTGTCTCACCTTCAGGTTATTAACATTGGTCTTGTTTTCAACGTTGATGTCGTATTTTGACCACTGTGTTGTCCTAAATATTCATGTTGTTTTTTACTATTGTCATAATAATTTACATTGTCCTTCACCTATGTTTTGTCTAACAACTGTTGTTTGTAATTTGTATATTTCACGTCAATATTTGCATGAACTAGTTTCTAATAAGATATGCCAATCTCAAGTTCATTCTATAGATAGATGCTCTTTATTATCCTGGTGGGGAAATTATTTTACATCTCAAGGTATACAGGCATAGAGAAGATTATATATAAACACGAATAAATAGACAAACATAGATACAGAGACAATGAGAACATATAGGTACATATACAGGATTGGATGGCATGCCTACTTAAGTGAAATATTTAAGAGTCTGATGCAATTTGAAATAAATGATTTTGTTGCCCTGTTGGTTTTATGAGGCATTAGTTTTAGACGGTGCCCCGAAGGTAAAAATTCCAGTTGATTATGTAAATAATGTTTATCGTCATTAATTATAGATTGCGCCCTTTTTAGAACACGTTTATCAAATAAACTTTGTAGGCTGGACATTTGTGAACCGATAATTTTACTTCTGATTCTGACAATAGAAGACAGTTTGTTTTTATTTTTAACGGACAGAGAATCAAACCAGGCATGAAATGAAAATGTAATGATGCTTTCAATGAAGCCAGAGTAAAATAATATTAATGTAGTTTAATCTACACTGAGTGATCTTAGTTTTCTGAGAAAATAGAGTCTTTGCTGACATTCTATGCTTGTCTCTGACCATATTAAACCAGAACTAGATTGTATCAGCAAATACGTTAACTTCCCACTGTATCAACTAGTGCTGCCATAAACAGCTTAATATATAAAAAACCCACAAAAAACATACATTTAGATTGCACATTTTACTTTAAAACTCCTAATTTGATGCTATGCCGCAATATGTTAATTACCCTAATAATTCAAACAGGAGAAAATATTTTTTGACTGTTCGAATTATTAGAAACATGAAAATTGAAAATTATCAGGGTTCATATTATTAGGGACAACCAAATTAGAGTACAAAATATTGTTGTAAATGAAATTATATATAAATGAAGGATTTAATTTTGTTAAAGTAGTTATTTAAAACATTTTGAAAAAAACTGATTGTGTTTTAATAATTAGAAAATTACGATTTGAAAAAAATTGGTCATGTTTGTATTTTTAGGGTCGGAAATATATTTGTTTTCGCCGATTAATTTAGGTGTTCGAACTATTAAGAGGTTTTGAATTATTAGGGTAAAAACTAAACATATTTTAATGATGTTAATATAATTTTTAAATTGGAAAATAGTTCTTTATTTGCATATAAAAATTGTCAAGTAATTACCCAAGTTTTTCACATTATTTTGGCATCATTGTCAACAAAATTCTAGTACTGTATTACCTCTATAGAGATCTATATGGATTACTGTTTTTATGAATAACGAAAAATGTTTGGTTTAAATCGCTTTGTGATTTTGCCGATTTCATCACGGCATAATCACCACCAAATAAAATTCCACAATATTAGCAAGCAATTTTCTTCTTTAAAATTATTTTTTTATCAGCAATTCTGTGCCTTTAATCAAACTGCAATTAGAAAGATTAACCTTTCACACTTGCAGTCGGTGCAATGAGAACAACCAATACTGCGAGCACGCCATCGTAGTATTAAAACTTGGCTCTATCATTCAATTGCATGGTTTACGGAAATGGCTGTGTCGTGCCAGAGTTCAATTTTGTCCTCAGTTTGATATAGAACACTGTTCCAATGCCAGCCCTTTCCATGCTCGGCAAAACTATCAATTTCCCCCCTCCCCATGCAAAGAAGAAAATCTGCCAATAATTACACAGTGTTGAGTTCACAAGTAAATATCTAAATTTGGTCTCGGGAGTTGAAGATGGAACAACTTAGCATGGGTGATCATTTGAATTGAGTAATGAACAGACTACACCCACGGATATGTTGACAGCATTCCAATAGTTCCATTTCGGTCGTGCGACTTCATGGGCAAATGTTTCTATCTGATCTGAAGCGGATGGGATATTCATATGGCGTTATCTTGTTGCCTCGCTGCGAACTATTCCTGGACACTGTTCAAGTTTGTATGTTAGGAAAGATCCATCCTACAATTTCGATATTCAATTTTTCCCCGAGGGTCCAATCTTATCATTTTCACTGGAACATTATGGGTAATGTTTGACGTTAGATTTCTTCCGTGTGTTCAACTTGGTCAGATCAATTCAAGTATTATCAGTATTTGTCCAGTTACATTTATGAGCATTCATCAGGTATTTTAAGAAAGATACATCATGTTTACTCCCTCACATGTAAATATGATAGTATCCAATTCTCTATGTATCTTGCTTCAGGTCGGGAGTATTGTAGTTTAAGCATTTCGGAATTATTTATCAGTATTTTTTTTCAGGTTTTCCTCCTACTTTATCCAGATTGCTGCAATTTCACTAAATGGCATGGAACATGCAGTTAAAAGCTTGATCCACCCTCACTGGCATATATCCTAGGATAGAACTAGACACTCGCCCGGCAGCCTGATCCATTTCTCCTAATGTCAACGGTATCCTACGGGCTAGCAGAAATTTCATGTTTTACTATTTATATCATTATTCGGGCGAGTATGTTTTAAAGTTAAGTTCCATTCCTGTATCCTCCAATTATTCATACCAACGAGTGTTAGTGTGAAGTTTCTGCTGTCATTGAATCTGGCGAAACGTGTCACATGTTCGAGTTTGGCAGTGTGGTGTGTGGTGGCACGTAATGAGAGTGGTTAACATCGTATCACTTTGTTAAGTCTCTCGCTGATCAGTGTTTTCGAAACTCGCAACAAAAGTAACATAGATTCATCCCCCAAAAGCTTAATTTGTTAATTATTAGTGTGGGGAAAATAGAAACATCTAAAGACTACTTGTAAAATAAGAGCCAGACTAGCTGCAGGTTTTTACCAAACGCTGGCAGCCAGGTGGGTGATTAAAGAGTAATTCCGGTCGCTGCCCTCATCTGATATTCATGGACTTCGTGTGAATTAACTGATCTGTCTACTTGTGTAGGGTTGTTGTTGAATCCCACAGCTAATACATGAATAATGCATGTCGTGCCTAGCCCAAGTATTAAGCTTACTTTCCCAACTTTCAAACCCATAGTATTTATAAATTTTTAGGAAAAAATAGTACGGCATTATATTAGATCAATTGCCTTTTTTATAATGCATATTTTGCCAAGTTGTGCATACGATCATATATATAATTCTGTAGAATCAACACAAAACCCAATTTACCAACTTTCTTAGAAATGATCAAATTCACCAACTTTCTCATTAGCTCAGTTGAATGAGCAAAAACTTGACTTCATCAATTATATATCTCCTAATCAAAAGCAGTAATTCCCCATCTTTCGTAGAAACTAAAATTAAAATCAAATTCACCAACATTCTTACTAGCTCACTTGAGCAAAAAACATGCCACCAGCAAGGCCATAGTTATTTGATTCCCTGGTTTATGGATTTTTCAGTAATAATTTATATTCAGGCGGTCAAAAAAAATAAAATATATAGTTTAATATTTTGGTCAGTCGGTCGGGTCCAAAATAAAAATAATCATAATTTAAAATTATGAATGATCAGTTGACAGAAAATATAATTCATCAATGTAAATGTCAATAATTGTTATAAACACAAGACAAAGTGTTCAGATTTTAATGCACAATTATTTTCAAAGTACTGCTTGGCAATATTTTATAAATTAGACTTTTGTGATACATATTTACCTGTAGCAAATCAAATTGACTTCGACTTTCTGTCCACCATCACTTGCCAGTCTTTCTTCATATTCAATGATGGTTTCCCTTTACCATTTATTATTATAATTTTATAAAATCTAGTATACTGTCGGCAGAATATAATAAAAATAATTATTTATTTTTTCCAAAGTGGAAATAAATCGGGTCAGTGGATCCATAAAACAGGTAATCAAATAACTATGGCCTAATGAAGAGGAATAATTCACTCAGGTTTATTTTGGTCAAAATGGGAGAAATGTTTTATTTTGGCATGCTGGCCAACACAGCTTTTGCTGTCCCAATTATTTTGGCAGACTTTGGTTACAATGTGGTGTATGTTGGTGAGGAGGCTGTCATTTGGTATGCTGGACATGAATGTAGTTGTAATAAATCCTGAATCGGTTTCCTCATTTGTCACGTGCGACAGACTACGCGAATTGGAGGACATATTTATTCTGAAATTTCCTGACAAATTGTATCTGTTTAGGCTTTACGGAATTTGTGCACATTTCTTGTGTTGCTGCATTTGTTAATCCATAGATATGATTTCCGCGTAAAGATTGTAATTATTTTGATATTCTTATTTTATTAATTGCTATTATTTAAAGGATAGGAATGAGCACAAGAAATTATTGCAGATTTAGTGGGAGGTTATAAAAATGAGAGAAAAGAATTAATCCAAAAATATAATTATCTACCGTTCCTTATATAATTATGTGCTTTTTTTTTTGTGGAACTCTATTATGAAAGTCTTCATGATAAAATGGTCATTACCATGTCAAAAGCAGATTAACCTTTACTGGTGGCCATCTATTTCCCTAAGTTGTTTTTTAGATGAATCCAATGTCTGAGCTATGATGAGAAAATTCCCTTTAACATCCTTAGCTCTTCATCAGACCTAATCTGCCCCAGTGGAAGATTAAGAAAAAGACGTTAAAAGATAGTACTTGTTGTTCCCCTGCTTGGCGCTCAGCATTAAAGGGGTAAAGCAAGGACTGGTCA
>JAUTBT010015815.1:0-2500 GCA_032361225.1 Lepetodrilus schrolli
AAATATCATTAAGATCATAAAATCAACCCAATCATGCATTCATCTTTTTTCGATGCTAGAAAAGTCAAGAAAATTGAAAGAAACACGTCCTTTGAAGTTAGAATGTAGAAAATAAATAGATGTATAGCAAAAAATGAAATATCAAAGGGCAGTCCTATTACTATGTTGACATCTTTAAATTCCAATGACGTCCGGTTGAGCGTCCATCTGTGGGTGTGATCTCATTTAAGAAGGTATCAAGGTTCATCTCCATGTTCTAAGGGGCCCGTTCCACAGAGCAATCGTGTGTTACAAGTGGTAAATATGATTTTAATATAGAATCTTCCTGTACGTTATCATGGAATTGATAAGAAGTTATGACTCTCGTAGCGCTACGATTGTTCTGTGGAACGGGGGACTTGACGAGACAGTTTTACATGTTCCTTAATTCTTTAAATTGACTGATTCCAGAGCTCGCCTGTATAAAACTGCGTAACTCTAGGGTAACCTCAGCCATTTTGGAGCAGGGCACCCCTGTAGGGAATGGCATGACTCTAAGATAAGGTAGTCAAAGATAGCCATTGCTAATGTTGGAGTTTGGCTACATTAGAGTTACGCCGTTTCTATAACCTTCTTGTAGGGATTAAACGTGTAGTCGCATAGGGAGGAAATGCGATGAAATAATGTTGCCTAGTGACGATAATCAATCCGTTAGTATATATAGTTTCGATATTTATTTAGTATTGTATTGTAGGTAGATTTCACAATCGTACATATGCACGCACGCGCGCACATGTATGCACAGACAAAGTGTCATGAGATCGTATTTCATCGCACTTCACACTGGCCACAAGGAATAATTGATCTCTATTTTGTTCATAATCCAGAGACCACAAAACATTACACGTAAATGCCAAATGTCTCGGTTGCACAAGGACAAGTGACGTTGCTTGCCAAGGAAATCCTTTGCATCTGTTGTCATCAAACAGATTCCACTGCTGACGTGATGTTAATACCATAGAACTGCTTCCGTGTAGCATCGGGGGAAAGTTCAAGGAGGAAATCGTTGGAATGCATATAAGTCGGAGGGAATGAGAAAGGGTATTCCGATAACTAGAAAATCTGTGGAGGGGGGGAGGGTATCCCGATGAGACATTCGGGGAAGGGGAGGGTATCCCGATATCTAGACATCACATGAGGGAGGAGGGTATCACACCTAGACAAACATGAAGGGGGAAGGTATCCCGATACCTAGAGAATTGGGGAAGAGATTACGCTATCCAATTCCTAGGGGGAGGGTATCCTGAAACCAACCAATTACATCGTGTCTGTCTTGCATCTGTGGAAATATTGGTGGGATGAGTAGCGCCTTGCATAACACTGACAGGATGAAGAATGGAACTATCGGCCTTTCAGACGATGACGGGGTCATCATCAGAGATTTTCGGTCAGGAGCTGTCTGGATATCATGAAGCTCTCGATGTGATCAGCGAACACGATAGCTTCGTCAAATGATATCCTGGTATTGTGAATACAAACATTGTAAATACAACTGAGTAGGTGTATGTGGAAGCGTCTTTATTATTCCTCGGAATAATCGTAGTTAATATGCATAAACTGTAGAAAGAAAGTTCATATCGAAATATTATCATATCACACTCATGAAATGTAATTTACCCTATATTGTATTCGTAAATGTCGCTATGAAAATACAAAGGATAGCAATTGTATAATTCGACGATTGTTTTCATCCGCTGTTTTCATACCTCTTGATTTGTCAGGGTTTTTAAAAAAATACAACAGAACATATTCATGACAGGAATATGTTGATAACTGGTTAAATTGCCGTTATTATTTGTTTTTCTAATATGGTGTGTGCAAATGAAACGTGTAAAACTATGTCAAAGTATTAAAACCAATGATCAAACGTTTGTTATAACAATTATTCCACTATAAATCTGCATGTTGTCTTTAAACTTTTATATAATAAAGGTGAAGATATTGAACACGTACTGTAGAAAAGTATCAATGTCGTAGGACATTACTGTTTCTTTCGTGGTGCAGAAATTGCCACGGCAACGTATATCACGTAAAATACACCAAAGGATTCTACCGGATGCCCATTTCCCTAAAGATGAATTTGAATTTCCTTTACAGTAAGGTGAGTTTTACTACCGAAATTTGGTACAAATCTTCCCCACAAAATATATGCCGACCTTACTTTACTTTGTTGAGTATAGTTACTGACTGAGCCAGAGGGCTTAAGTTGAATTCATGAACACTCTAGCACATGTACCACTGACTACGGAAGCCGCCACTCTCACATACATAATTGACCACGAACCACAACGTTTAAACTAGCAGAACATTGACAGTCTAGACTGCCTTTAAGTCGTCACGTGTAACAGAGCACCTGTCAGGTCGCGAACACCTCGGTAGATCGTTATATCCTCAGAAGGACACCAGACTCGAGTAATGCCGGCTACTGAGGTCAACATCGGTCGCAACTGAATCCATTATC
>JAUTBT010015815.1:7500-22455 GCA_032361225.1 Lepetodrilus schrolli
AGTGAATAATCCCTACCCCTCATGATGTCCTCACTCCTATCCCTACCCCCCACCCCTACCCCCCAGTACCACACACTATGGGCCCCGCGTAACGAAAACCTCGTTCTCTCCATTCCATAAGAAGCCTCTGTTACTATTTACGTTCCCGCTATACTGAAGACCTTATCATCACTAAATACTGGACTCTACGCTATTGTCACGGAATTCGCATCAAGATCTGGATAGCAATTTGATAGCTTGGTATCTTCTTTTATGAAAAATTACCCCAAATCGATCTGAATGTTGTTATCTGGGGTTGCTCGCTCGTCAAGAGGTTCTTGTGTACAAATGAGAAACGCATATCTTATCGACAGATCGTCTTCAATGGCTTTTCAAGTAAAACCCGGCCTATTAATTAATATAATACGAACAACATGTAAATATCCCCTGCTGTGAAGTTATCGTATTGTGGAGTTCTATTTCGATACACTATCGGGGTTATGACCGAAGTCGGTCTTCATTATAGATGACAATATCAGACAATTTGTTATTTTGTGTATGTGTTTTCCTTCACGGGAGCGCAAACATTGTTCTTAGGCATGGAAAGTACCCCAAACTTTGACACCGGATGAATTAGCTACATGGATGGTTTCAGACCCCGAAGCAAATCCCCCACCCCAAAGTTTGTATAAGGGAGGGTTTTTAAACAGGTAGAATAATTGTCATCTAAACTGATCTGCTATCTCTAAACCCATTGTTCCTCCTCATGTCGGATCAGGAATTTGTTAAGATTCATCTGAAATGCGCCATGTAAAAATATCAAATCCCTGGGGGCACTTTTGTTTGACCCTATACGTTTAGAAACGCTCCCTCATTTCAGCTCGAATATGACGTGTACATTTCGACACATTTCTGACTGAGTTAGTTTGTTTTACATTTCTCCTCCAATGAGTAAATCAGACAGGATTCAATCGGGACTCATTTCGCTGTGACAAAAGCATCATGTTCCGATTGTATGCCGGGGTTGTAGTGTGGGCCATGGCGTCGGAATCGTCACCTGAAATCGCTAGCCATGCGAGCCCCCGAAATCTTCTTCCCACGATTTGCTATTGTTGGATTTCCCTGTAAACAAATCTTGAAGATTAGTTGTCGCGAAAATACCTCAATTTTAACAAGTTGCTCGTGATGACACGTGAATAACCAGGCGAGGGTCTGGACACGATTGACATGCCAAGATGATATTACGCCATCTCACTGGTTAATTACATTTTAAGTATGGGGATAGGGACAAGAACTGTAATTAAACATAAGTCCGGGGCTTGAAGCTCTGAATTTGATTCCGGAACTCGAGCAGAAAACAATGGAATGTACACATTATGGGATAATGCACGTTTACATTGAAACTCTGACGTTTTGTTGTCATAAACAGTGATTCTTCAATTATATAAAAAAGGAATAGTTGTGAGTGAATATGCATGTTTAGCGTATTGTCGAAACCATCATAAATTTACTATTATTTTGAGGAATTTTACATAAATCTTCAAGATACATGTTGAATCAATATCTTTGAAAAACTATTATCTGAAATTATAAATATTAAGACACTATTGATACATATGAAATTTAAAATACAATTAAAAGTCAATCAGCTCAATTAGCATTAGGCAATGATTGGAGTTTGTTTGTTTTTTGTTTTGTTTTTGTTTTTTGTTTTTTAATAATTATACAATACACAATATCCCGTAGAATGCTTCTATTTAATTGTCAAGGCAAATGTAATGCTACTAAGAGAATCGTCAGAACGATTCACTGCCACTAGAGTGTCAGGCGAGTGTCTATAAATGACGGCCGTAGTGAACAGTTAACATCGAGTTTCGTAAATTGTCAACTCTGCCTATGAGCGGCCGTCAGCGGTCAAACACTGCAAGTCAATGCATTCAGTCACAAGCGCGGCTGATGATCGCTGTAAAAACAAGCCTCGCTCAACGGGAGATGGAGTGTGATAAAAAGATTGACATTTCTAACTGAGATATCCTCGAAGGCGGGGCGCGTCCTCACAGCCAATCGCAGCGGACCTACAGTTCCCAGGTGTCAGTCTGGCTGCGCTCGACCAATCAGCGCGCGTGTGTATTGTGACCGGTCCCGCCTCTCATGCTGGGCTAGCTACAAGGCTACTGTTTTGGTTTGGATGTTCAGTACTTTCGCCTCAACCTACTGGTTGTGACTCGTGCTTGGAAGTTCAGCCAACCACGTTTGTCTTTGACAGCACGTTTATCATCTAGATTAGTGACACGACTTTATCTTAAAGCTAACAGCGGCGAATGTGAGTTGTATACGGTGAAACGCCGTAGAGGCAACAGCATCAACAGATGTGAGAGTCCGGCATACTGTGGATACAGCGAGCCATCACCCCACATCACCAGACCCCCTCAAAGCCACCCACCCAGGGACTTAGTTCATCATGATCAACCACTTCATGGATACTACTCACACACCCCACCTACCCCCAGGGGCCCTCAAGCTCAGCCCGCCCCACCCTATGGGGGACGGGACCGGGGGTATGCACGGGCAGGTGAACCACCAGTTCGCACCACAGACTAACGGATTCGGGGTACCCCACACCCACCCACACGCGGTGCACGGGGGGTACACACGAGACTTATTCCTCCAGCATACCCGACGTGACATGGGTCTGGGGGGACCGGAGGTTAACCCGAACCCCCACCACGGAATGTTTGTACCCACGAGTGCAGGACTTCACCCGGCGCACCACCCAGATACGTCTTCGAGTCATGTGTTGTTTCCAGCCCTCCACGAGGCGACTCACCATAACCCTGCACACATGAACATGAACAGCCCCGTACCCCTATACAGGGATGGGTTCAGCCAGATGACGGCCCCACGGACGGATCATTTCGTCCCACCCCAGCATCTCAACATGGGACATATTAACCACCACCCCATGAACATGGCCCCTCATGGAGCCGGGGCGTTCTTCAGGTATATGCGACCCCCTATGAAACAGGAACATTCGTGTCTGTGGGTAGACCAAGAACAACAGGAACCAAAGAAAACATGCAACAAGACATTTAACACGATGCACGAGATTGTGACACACATCACGGTTGAACATGTTGGAGGCCCCGAACAAACAAACCATGCTTGCTTCTGGCAGAACTGTGCACGCGAAGGTCGGCCGTTCAAAGCTAAATACAAACTTGTCAATCATATCAGGGTTCATACAGGAGAAAAACCGTTCCCATGCCCATTTCCCGGGTGTGGAAAGGTTTTTGCGAGGAGTGAGAATCTCAAGATACACAAGCGAACACATACAGGTTTGTACATTTCCCGTCAATGTTTAGTCCCTGTCAGTCATCGTGTTATCGACAACGACCAGGTCGGGTGGCCTTGCTGCGCTGTCATCATGGCTCCAGCTGAAATCAACAATAGAGAATATCGATGTTTTTCTCTATGTAAAAGTACAATTGTTTAGAAATGTGTAACCTATAACGTTTAAATAGCATACAGATTGCATTACTTCGTGCTAATAATATATATTTTAGCCAAAAGTGCATTAACATTTTAATTTAAATTTACAGTTGTCATCGAATTGAAAACGATTTTGATTTTATTATAACGAGATATATCCTCCCATAAATATAACCCACACATCTAGATCGTTTAGTAAACATCAACGCAGAGATCATTTCTGTTTTAATTTAATTATTAGACAGGTTTCAACGTTAGCTGACAAGGTACTCCTCTCATCATAAGCATAGTCATGCTGTACATGTAGAATGATTTATTCTAAGTTGCCAACGTCTATAAAATAGACATTTGTGACGGATACGAACTGTAAATATTCTTCTACGCCATATGGTTTGTGTAAAAAAGAGCCCAACCAAAATACCGACTTGTTTATAGTAAGTGAGAGGTCTTTAAAAAGCTGCTAATCTTGCTTTCCGAGTGTACGTTGCAACCAAAAACAGTACGGGTTTATTTTTCACCTTACCATTCCAGTTGTTTTGACAACAGTTAATTTCTCTTCGTAGCTAACGATGTGCCGTGAGGAGTAATTGTTATACAAACAGAGGTGTTTAGAACTGTGATAAGCTCACCCTTATCAGGCCATGACATTTGATTGCATTCAACGACGATCATTAAGCATGTTAAACTAGGGATTACTTGGAATTTTCACAGATTCCAAATTTCACTCTGGTAAATATTTAATTAACGGAATTTGCATCGATATATTGATAATAATAAATGTAATGATGAATATTCGATTAACATTTTCTTTCTAAGCTTTATTTTAAATTAATTAAAATTACTATACAAATAAATATTGAATTGCATATTAAGAATTCACATATATTGTAAATACACTCCCAAGATCTTTGTTTCTTTATTCTCAAATTAATACGAAAATATAGCAGTTCTGTCAGCGGTGGTGTCAATACTACTTGTACCGACGATTGAATTCAAATAGACCGAGACAAATATATATTCGGGGCATTTTAATAATTAACCTTCATAGACTTCTGTACTACATTCTAGCTACATTATACTGTCATCGTTAATTCTTCCCAAAAGGAAACAAATGTGGGTTCTATTAATATTTCATCTCGATTCATCCCAGTCATAATAGGTGAAATCCATACTCTTGGGTTGAAGGGCTGAGGAAAACGGCAGTAATCTGATTATGGAATACTATAAACAACTCAACCGACAAAATGACACTATAATTTAAAACAGAAGCCAAGAAAAAACACAGAAAAAAATATAATATTTCCAATTGCATTTTCGAATTGAATATGCTTTTCAATGATATTCATTACAGTTCGGATATACTTTTTATTAATTTTGTAGACAGTTTTCCTTGATATATAAATATAATGTCGAATTATTAAAGTGTAATGTTTAAATGTACGATACAATATATCATATATTCAATTAGCTCATAGCCTAGTCGGTTTTATTGATTAGATTTGTATGAAATACTCCGTGTAAAATATTTTCAATTTAAACTGTCGTTGGTTTCAAAATATCTATGTTGTATCTACATTAATTTTGCTTGGTTATTTATCGTCCGAATGGTTCTCACATGTGTTCATAGCACGTGCACATATCACTTTTCTTGAAATCGATAAATGTAATATACACGTCAGTTATATGCAGACGCTCGGGACCAGTGTTACACGTGCTTTGCGTCGTACTTGGTTCCGTCTCCTATCTGAGCGCGTATGGTTTTAATTTCCGAGGGTTTGGGAAAGTTGACTGAGCTATAAAGTCATCTGTGATGAGCTTTTCAGTTGTTGATTCCAAAACCGGCCGCCATTTGCTTGCAAGTGGGAGCGAATTAGCCCCTCCATTCGGAACGGATGAGTTAAATTCAACGTGTTTTTAGACCGGAGGTCGACTTTTGCGAATCCTGAAAAGAGATCATCGCTTGTCGACCGACAAACGTGTATGACACATGTTTCTGACCCGAAAAATATAGCCGCGAGATTGACAACATGGAAAAACATGCCTCCGACGCACTTTAACAGATTCAGAAAACAGAATCGTAATCGTTCGACTGCCATTAACAAGGAACACTTGCTTAATCGTATTAGAATTCACAAAAGGTGTCGAAGTGCGTTTTGTAAAGTATCCACCTAAGATGACCTTACATAGTACTTTCTGACACGGAAATAGATGTTTTTCCTTGAATAAATATAGGAAATAAATAAATATAATATAATGATACCATTTATGCAGACACCTTGTGAATGTTTCTGGTTGAGAATTTTAATTTGTTCACATGAATTTGAATTTTAAGTCTATGAACATGTTATTTCTTTAGGAATGTTTGTTTATTTTTTAAAATATTATTTTTCAACGTTGAAGTTTCTCGTTGAAATACAAATAAATACCTTCCAAAGTGTGTTTGAGAAAAAACGTGTAAATATAGTAACTGAACACCAAAATTATAACACACATGTTGCGAATTACAAGTAATCTCTATCCCAGGCTTGGTGTTCTGTTCCTTCAGTTTTCCCCAGGCTAGACGAGGCGTGCTAAACAATAAGACATTGCGACTTTATTGGACCCTTGGGGGTGGGGGAATTCTGTCGAACACTTTTCCAGGGTAAGGGTGAAATGGACCCCACACGGTCATTTCAATCTCAAGAGGGTTTGTCTTGAAAATTCGACATTCTCTCTCGGCTAAACGGTTTATCAACTGCTAAACTTGATGATGGTTTCACCATCCGAATCCATGCTTATAAGTTGAGAGAAGACCCGTATTGCCGGAAAACTGTTCGAGGTTTTGAAGCGAAAATCCGCCGGCGCTTTGTTAATTATTTCAGCGTGTGCTTAAATCTGTTTACCGAAAGATGTTTTAAGTGACAGCGAGAAAAGTAGGTCGAGTCTTCGCTGAGGCCTGCAGACCCTTTACAGCTTGGTGATGAAACTACAGAAACAGACATTTACTCATTTTTGTACTAACAAAAGACGACCGGGTCACAGAAAATATGATTACTAGACCAGAAATACTTGTACTCCGTTTGTAGTATTACCATATGCACATCCCGTCCAGTACATTCATAAACTCAACAATAGCCAGACTGTCTAATCCCTACACTTCTTGTACATAGAATAGATATACATAATATCACAAAATATAGAATTAACGCGATTTTATATAAAATACTAAGCCATTGATAATACCCTATGAACATAGCTAAATATAGGTATTTGAGCTTTAAGAAAAAAAATGCAAACTATCTATGTCGTATAATTATTTTAAATGCGCCACCTAATTTTAGAATCAATTATTCTAGCATAAACCTAACAGATGAATGTACAGATGGCATTGTTTATAGCTAACTAAGTATTTAGTTATATAAGAGCCGTTAGCGTTAAGCTTAGTTGATCGACCCCACTTGCTAAAGCATGTAATACGTAGTTTGTGTTTAAATACATGATTGAGAAAAGCTGTTGGAAATTCACACGCTGAGTGAAATCCTTCCTGCTACTTCTCATTAATTAGGAAGAGTTAATTGCAGGTAGAAACTTATATAATTACTTAACATTGCATAGTACAATGAAAATGAGGAATTCATTTCATATTGTCGAAAGTAATTGATAGACAGAATTGACAAACTTTATGCCAATATTTATTTATTATTAAAATAATGATTCAGTTCATTAAATACAATTGCTGAATGTTGAACCATTTGAGAAAAGGTCCACATGTAGCCGAATGCCCCCCCCCCTTTTTTTTTCTCCCATTATGACATATTCATCATTTTTCTCACACCACATCATATGCAAAAAAAATATAAAAGAATATTTAAATTAAGTCATTGTAGAAACCATTCATCAAACTTCTGTTGCTGCAAATATTTACTCTCCATGTGCGATTGTTTAATTTCTAAATACGGACGTTAGTGTTTCACGAAACATACATTAATAAACAGCGTCTGGGATATAACACCGCGCTGTATTAATGTGAAAAGTGATCGTATTTAACCAGGTAAATAGCAACCCTAGGCTACACATGTTTATCCTTCTGACCTAAAAATCGCGTTGAAATTAGGATGACTAGCTTCAAAACTCGGTTCCATGTCGATTAAGCTGACTGTGACATTTAGATTCGTCAGACGAAAGCAAAATTAATAATTGTAGTCATGGCAAACTATTAAAAATAATTATCCTTTAAATAGACGATATACATATTTGGAGGGAACACATCTAAGGACATCATAACAAATGCTGATAAGAAGCATGCATGATTAGTTGATTGGAAATGCACTGCTCTCTCATTTCCTACGCGAAACGAGTGTGTTCACTTGCCTCTGATCGTGTATGTAATTGTTAGCAATTTTCTAAATTCCAAATGAGCAATTTAGTAAATATGTCCATTACTACGTCAGCAGTTTGAAAATACTTTGATTAAGCGACCCATGAGACGTATGTAATTGACTAACATTTTCATGGTTGTATGGTAGCAAGTTCTAGCCATAAATCATGATATAGTAATTTCCTTCTTTAATTATATATCTGCACACCCACGTTAAGAACGATAGTGAGTGTATGTGGATGTATATTAGTTACAGTTTGTCAATCAAACCTATGAATGAGTTGTTATTAAATAAATATGAATACATTTAAGTTAAATGAATGTAATAAATACATATAAACATATTTTATTGTAATAGAACGAGGATCGGTAGCCAAGCAAACAGTTTAGTAAAAGACAATTGATATCTATACACTTTTATTTTTAAATGTAGGTGTTAATAATAATACTATTTATAATTTCATAATTATTAATGTATATAATTATTATTTAAATGTTAATCCCATTTATTTATTTAACTGGAAATCGCATCTAGATGGGTTTTGAATTAACTTTGATACGTCCCACAATGTCTACAGTTCCCCTTACTTTAACTAGATGTTATCATTTGACATATATTCCAATTTACACTTCACTGAGGCATGAATGGTAAATAATCAAATAATCGCGGTCACAAAAATACCGTAGTAAGCTTTTGCGAGAACCTGTGCTTTGAATTGATAAATAGGAGGTACTGTATAGTGGTAAAGTAAATCGCCCCAGTCTTGAAATTAATACATGCAGCGTAAAATGTATTCTAACCCATACTGCTCACATACAAATTGCGGCTTATTTTCTAAAGTCAGTATCATATTGTCAAAATGCCAAGAGATGGTGTCAACTTTACTACGATGGAGTTGTTTTCGACAATGGTCTGCTACCTACTTATTAAGGTGTATTTATATCCTAGTATGATATATTCATAAACGCTAAGTGTGAAATATAATGCAATCCCCGGCTAATACTGCAACTCGCTTCCTGGCTTCACATGAGTGAATTATTATAATGGTTAGTTACCAACTGTAATCGATTGCTTTTTGTATTTGATCAAAATATTTCCATCTGACGAAAGCCCGATTTCCCACGCATTGTGTAGTACGTGATTGTCGGCTGCCGGAGTGGATACGTGCTAATTATGGGAAGATAACCCAGCGCAACGTCTGCAGACTCATAGCTCTTAATTAGTAGAACATTTTTTATTTTATAAAACGTGTAGAAGAAGTTCAGTTTATTTCTCGAAAAATCACCAAATGGCGGTGCATAAGGAGGTCTAAATATATACCAAAAGACACGTGTGTGTTACTTACATACACTCATATGTAATAAAGCACAGTGACTTTTAATAATATCTACTAGTATATACTTATTAAATAGTTCTTACTTTAAGAGGAAATTCATTTAATTTACAACAATGAATATATGTTTATGAGAATCAAACTATAGGTAATAGTTAAATACACTTTGCATTGTAGATCTCGTTTATTGAAATGTTTCTACCGACTATTTGAATAATTCACTGCCATTGATATCCGTTTAATACGCTTGGATTCAATAATATGTGATCTGAACAGCTAGTTATAGTCAACACAATCATCGTTAGATTGCCATTCATCGATACTGTTGTACATACTATTCAACGTGATATAGTTTGTAATCTACTACAGTGGAATTCCATCCGTGGTCAGACGAGTTTGTTTACTAGTTGTCAATCACTCCAAGCTGACTGAATCCTCGCCTGTGCAAAGTGCACACACTTGTCTATTCCATACCGCTGATTACTTTGTGCTCGCAATTAGCAGGTGCGCGCTATCAGTCAAATATCACGGGACAGGTGTTGATATTCACATATTTTGAGACTGCGATGAATTATATTTTCAAACGACCGTTACGGAGCATTGTTAACCCTGGATGATAATTACATCTGCTCTGTAATCATGTACACTAACGCTGATCAATTATCCTCGAGGGTGAAGTGGGCTATTTTCTCATCATAGTCTACAATTATATAATTTCATTTTCACATTTTAATGCTTGGGCATGCAATTACTGCAGTAGAATGAAATGTCATATGGTTTAGTTATGAGATATCTGACACATAATGCTATGATGGGGAAATACACTACTGTTCGTATATTTATCATCTGGAGTATATATCAACAGACAATAATGAAGTAATTTATATACTGGGTAATACTCCGATGTGCTCAGAACAATTACTAATTCAGTATTACGTAAACTGATAGTTTAATATTAATAGCACAATATTAAAACAAATATGAATGTCCGGTATGTTTCGTGATAACTATTACGTTTCAGTTACATAGTAATGTCAACCACAAAATACACACTCAGCCGTCAAATCGGGTTATCCAGAAGTATCAATATTTTCATACTAATCCAAACAATGTACAACAAGTATTATGATAAATCCCGATCTGTCAATGCCCAAGAAACAAAAGATCCCGCGATTTATCCCCCGTTAGCGTGGTCTGTTATTTAGACCGTGTGGATTAAGGCGTACGGCTATCTAGAGTAAATTGACTATAGCAGGCCGTAAACTCAATTTGGCTAACCACTAGTGCCGAGCGTTATACAGCAATAATGCAAGGTAATTTCTCTTTCCATTGCCAGCGAGTCGATCCCTGATAAATATTTTCATTAAATCGTAAATTGTCCGTACTCGAATGAATGCGGGTGATTGCCTCTACGAGCAGTCTCCGAGACATGTTCGTTTTTCTACGAGAGTAACGTCTGTGATATTGGTGTTATTAAATTCGGGGGGGGGGGGGGGATTGTATAAATATAAAATATGTAAAATTGTATAATGGGTTAGTTTTACATGATATCAGTTAAAACGAATTTACGTTTAATTAGATGACGATTTAATGTTAATGTTAATCAGATGTAATTTAAAATTCATTTTTCGAGTATAAATTATAGGGTATGCATGTTAGCATATTTTATTACACATATGTGTAACATATTAATTAAAATTGTCGTCATTTTTACATGTATGCTGTTTCATTTGTTGATTTGTTTCGCTTAAAGTTATGGGCTACACAATGTCAACGGTGTGACTTTTATCTAGGCTAAGAAACAACCATTTAACTTAGTTCACATGCACGTGCATTTAGATTCATAGACTGAACTCCAACCTATTTATATTAGGCGTAATACTAGTAATGTTGGTTCTATTTCTACATGGAATAGTTTGGACCTCCGATTTCGAGGATATAAAGTAAAAAAGAATAATGAATCACTCACCCCAAAACATATATCTCTGACGAAATTAATTGTGTATGATTCTGTTTTATAGAATATGTTGAAATTCACCTGCGTATTGAATACAACAAAATGCTATGCATTGTGTTTGACCGCATTAACTATTTAAAGAGTACGCATCAGTAACTGATGGCGTAGATTAGCTGGTAGACAAACCTATGTGAATATAGTAGTTACCGCTAAGCAGTTAAAGTATAATAGGCCATATTCTCCTTGAGGTAAACAGTATTGGTATATCGGTCATGTTCCCAAATCTAGCTATGATATTGGTATGCAATTTGGTGGAAAAAAATAGCACAATCTCTACACGATCAACATATGACGACTATGATATGCATTACAATAATATGTATTCAATGTAATCTTCAAATACTAGTACATCAATGATGCATCAGCATATGGCTGTGTTGTATAATAGACTCATGTACGGTTATGTGTAGGTTTGTGTGTGTATGCGTGCGCGCGTGTGTGTGTGTGTTTGTGTGTATGCGTGTGTGTGTTTGTGTGTGTATGCGTGTGTGTAATTTGAGCGACAGTTCATTGGCAAATCAGCCCATTATAAGCACGTGTAATTCAACATGTATACTAAACAATTACCAACTGATATGCCAATGGAACAATACTGGCAGTATAATTATACCGAATCTTGCATTCCATATGTTAGTACATTAGTACAGTCTAGTCATGTTCTCAATCTTATATAGTAAACACTTTCTAAAAATAAATATAAGTGTGTATAAGAGTATAGCACCACTATATAAACTGCATACGGCTACAAATATCGATTTTAATATGCTCCATTTTGTTTTCAGGAGAAAAACCGTTCAAATGTGAATACGAAGGGTGTGATCGACGATTCGCCAACAGCTCGGACAGGAAGAAGCATTCACATGTTCACACTAGCGACAAGCCGTACAACTGTAAGGTGAAGGGTTGCGACAAGAGCTACACTCATCCCAGTTCCCTGAGGAAGCATATGAAAGTGCACGGCAAGGCGTCCCCGCTGCCGTTCGACTCGGACGATCCTGAGAGCCCGAGCAGCGATTCCACATCGGCGACGAGCCCGACGACGAACAGCTCCGGAATCGCCGCTGTGACCTCTTCACACTCCCTCAGTTCTTCATCCCTGTCGCAAAGTAGTCCCATCATGCCTTTGGGTGGCTCGGGTCTGATCCACCCTCACCCCACCAACCTCAGCGAGTGGTACGTGTGTCAGAGTTCGGCTGGGATGCCCACGCCACCTAGTGACCATTCTCCCATTAACCCTTTAGCTCACATCACCTCACTTCACCCTCCACCCGTCGTGCAATACACGTGACGTCAACCTTACTGACTCTAGTGTCAACACTTCAATTTCCACTATTAAATTGAGGCAATATGGTGCATGCGCTGGTGATGTTTCATGTGTCCACTCTCCCCGAGATGAACACGTCAGCATGAATACAGAAGGAACTAAAACGTCATGATCAGTGATATGCTCGAGGCATTTCAATATGGCGTGAAAAACAACAGCAGACGAAGCAGAAGCAGCAACAACAACAACAACAACAGTATTACAACAGTTGAAGTCAAGACGAGAAAATGACGACAAACACGAGAGAAAAAACAATGTAATATGAATATTGACAGTGCAAAGAACAGTGATATGAAATCCAGTTTATCCATCGGACTTGCCATTTAATTCTATATAATAACTTGTGGTGCTCAAAGAACTCTACGTAGTCCCTTAACTAGGAACAAACCTTAACCTTGAATACTCAGGGGAGGTCACTCGACTGAGGTACTGTTCTTTTATTCACTTCTACCCAAAGTATATACACATTTGTATATAAGAAACGTTGCTATGGTTTTCTGTAGTCGACACTAAAACTTCTATTATAATTTCCGTCCATTTGGTTCACTACAGCTTTATATATAGTGGGATTTAAGCGAAGGCACCCTGGCATTACAACATTGAATCTCACAAAGATTATCACACTGAGCTTTAACTCTGTTAGATATTTTTGTTTTGTTTGAATATTTAAGTATTAATTTATACGTGTAGTGAATCACCATGGAATCTCATAAGCGGAAGTGACGTTAAAACCAAAATGGCGTTGCAGTCGCGAACAATAAGTGTCGTCTGCTGAAACCAATAGCACGTACTCTTGTCTATTCATTCCTTTTTTGTTTGTTTTTTACCTGGACTCACCCATTTAACCAAATATATTTGACTGGTCAAGAAAAGCGAGGAAGGATGAATGGAAACTGACTACAGCCTGTTGAAAAGTAAGATGGACTCAATGACGTCACCACGGTCAAGTAATTAATTTGATGACATCATCACTGTCACTTTCACGTGACCCCGATAATTTTACGAGAAACATGTTTTTTTAATGATTCGGCCTTATGCTAGGCGTGTGTCAACTATTGTAGTCGAACTGAAATTATTGTACTGGGACCGTGTGATCTATTATTTATTATATCGTGGGTAAACGCTACCCTTTTAATTTTTGAATGGCTGTATGTATGTATGTATGTATGTATGTATGTGTGTGTGTGTATGTATGTTTGTGTGTGTATGTGTGCGTGTGTGTGTGTGTGTGTACCGCTGTATGCATGCTAGATTAGTCCAAAACCGTAGATTTCATACATGTATGTTATTCTTTATTTGTAAATACAATTTTGACAGCAAAACCTTACGTGTTCGTCCATTTTAAACATCCCCTCTGTGGAAGCACAAAGATGGGGAAGAGAGTCTATACTACACATAGAATTCACCAGCTGTTGCATACTAGTATATGATATTATATATATATATATAAATATATATATATATATATATGGTTTTATGTATGTACAGCCATATCGCTCGTTTAACTTATCCGGTAATCAACTCGCATTATACCTCAACATTAGCGAGCATTTTGTAATATTCATAATTAATATGCTGTATTGAATTAAATTCAGCAACGGTTTCTGCAACAAAAATGGATATTATAGAAACAAATTATAATAGTTATATTTTATTCATGCTCGCAGAACAGATCGTAGTCGTCTATGGTGTGAACATCTTAATACTTAATAATTGGTATGCTTGACAATATTGTAGATATTAAATACAGTAACAAGTATTGTAACGCGTTGAAATAGAGGATATAATATCACCCAAATAAATACAATTTGCACCAGAATACTGATATCAATCGACGCTATCATTTATTCAAATACATTGCATTTCAGACTCGGTATTACGTTAAATAAATATGTGTCCATCAAACAGACTAATAAAAGAATAATGGAGCTGTTAGAATATAGCATAAGCGAATGAATACAGTGGGTCTGTATTTCCATATTAATATTTAATATACACGTAATTTTATCTTCAAGTGGTAATATTCACACTGTTCATTATATTAAATCAGCACACAAGGCTTAGATATACAGATGTTTTATTATGATATTGTTAGAATAGAACCGTGCTAGAGTTTCGGAGTTTTTAATTCTCCTTTATACCACTCACGGTGGTACAAGAGTAAATATGTGTATACTAACATTAATCATTAATTGATGCCATGTCAAAATATCTAACTGGAGAGTTGTACGTTATTTGGAATTAATATTATACCAGTTAATATTCATAGCATAATTATTTGAATAAGAAACATTATATGATAATACCAATTCGCAGGACTTCACATAATTATGTTCTATGGGTGGGTGGGGGGTGGTGTACTCACAGAAATACAAAACTAATAATACAACAGAGATAACGGGAATGGTGGGGGTGGGGGAGGGTACGCACACACATAATAATACAACAGAGATAA
>JAUTBT010015826.1:0-22452 GCA_032361225.1 Lepetodrilus schrolli
AGGGACCAGTCTGCCGAAATCAGCTAAGCTGGAAGGCGACTGTCAAAGCAGTAAACCCCACCACCACCACCACCACCGCCCCTCCTACCGGTATAAGACTGTCGCCAGGGCAATAACATACCCCGGTCTGCCGAAATCAACGAAGTTGGAAGGCGACCGGAAAAACACTCAACCTAAGAAGAAGAAGAAGAAGAATAACATACCAATATGATAGTATCCTCTACGGTATAAAACTGCCCCCACTTCCACTATGTTTAATTAATAACGTATGATGTTTGGCGACTAATTATTTTAGACGAGAGAGTTAGAGAGAGAGAGGGGAGAGAGAGAGAGAGAGAGAGAGAGAGAGAGAGAGAGAGAGAGAGATCAAAACACGTACATAATAGTACGTGTCTGCGTACGTATGCCAGAAGTGTTATATTTGTTTTAATTTACCAACCTGTACATTCTGCTTTGGTTTTAAATACCTCTCGTTACAATGCCAAAACTATATGTATTATGTCGAAAAGAAAACACATAAACATTTGTCTAAAATTAATAGACCTACCATCTGGATTGAAGTACTACGATTGAAGTAATCAACAATTCTATGCAAAACCAGTAAACAGTTTTTTAGCTAACTTTTTTTCCCCTTTAGGGGAATCTTCTGAGGAGTAAACAGTTTTGATAAAATCATGGCATTAACAAGGCCGTAGCTAACTTTTTTTTAATCCCTTAGGGGAATCTTCTGAGAAAGTTTTACAGCGGTGAAAAGATATTTAATTTTTGACGTTCAAAGACGATTATACTTGGTAAGTAGATTGTACTTTGCATTTTAACTCCAATTCGGTCCAAAGCGACAACTTCATCTGTGATTGTATGCTTTTAAAATATGACATTTTTTCTTTCACTTTTTCTTTCACTCCTGTAGTAATTATACAACATCACTGTAGTAGTGTAGCAGGCTCAAATTACCCCCCCCCCCCCTCCAGACTGAAATGAAATCCCCCCCCCCCCCACTTATCTAAATTACGAGTATAAGTATTTAACACTGTACACGGGTTTTAGATTTAAAGAAAGTGTTACTGTTAACTAGCATAACATCGGCATTCCAGTCTACTCATACCAGCAGCGGATCCGGGGAAGGGACGTCTTAGGGGTCTGACTCCCCCCCCCCCCCTTATGCCCTAGAGCCTAGAGAGGGGGGTCTTAGACCCCAACCGTGTGTTGCCAAACTTTTCCTTTATATATAATAAAGCACAACGCAATGAACAACGCAAATAAATAAAACAAATATTAATTCTACCATTATTCTAGGATCTAACGACACGAATTGTTCACTTTTTATATAAATTAGGTCTAATTAGAAGTAAATAATATACAGTACCTCTAACATTCAAAGGCATCAGCTAAAAAAAAATTACAATTTTCTAGAGATAACGGGAAACAGCATGCATGACAATCTCTCTAGAGATGACGGGAAACAGCATGTATGACAATTTCTCTAGAGATGACGGGAAACAGTATGCATGGATGTATACCTAGTCTTCAAAATTTTCAGGATCAATCCTCCAGACTCCACTCACAAAACTTTGAATACTTATAGTTTATATCACTATAGAGAACTTCAATGCAAAAATATATATACTATTTTCTTTCTTCAGACGTCACAAAAGTGCATTTTGTTTTATACTTACATTTCTTTTCAACGTTCAGGAGGATTGGTTGATGCAAAATATCTGGAAGCCGCCTCCAGACCCTAATAGGTAGTTTAGGTGTCTTTCTTCAGATGCCAGTAGATAGCTTTTCATTACGCCTACATGTCAATATTTCCGGTGATAAAACATGTGTTATAAAAGATGCCAGGAAATCGCATTATATATTAATTCGAATTTTCGGGACACATACCATGGGTTTTATTTCTGTAGATAATAGGAAATCGCACTTTGTTATGCCTCCATTTCAAAATTTTCGGGGCGCACACCGCCAGATCACATTTGGCTATAGATATCAGGAAATTGTACTTTGTTATGCCTACATTTTAAAATTTTCGGCAGCATGCCACCAAAATCCCACTGTAATGGGTACGGAAAAAAATTAAATAATTTTTGCTCTGTAGACACCAGGAAATCGTATTTCATTATGCTTATATTTTTAAATGTCTGGTGCTAAAGCTTGGGTGCTAAAGTCTGTTAATATCTTTACCAATGCCAGTAACTCGCATTTTATAATACCCACATTTCGAAATTTCGGAGAACATATCCTCCAGACCACACTAGATAACATCGTGTTTTTTTCTTTCTATAGGTACCAGGAAATCGTACTTTGTTATGCCTACATTTCGAAATTATCGGGAGAATGCCACCCTCACTAGATAACGCGTGCTAAAAATGATGTTTTATTCTGTAGTTACCAGGAAATTGTATTTCATTATGTTAATATATTAAAAGATTTCCGAGAGCGTTCCTCTATCGGCACCAGTAGATAACTTGCAATAGCACCGGCCAGCGACATATGCGATTCATACCTGTATTGTGACTGTTCATAGTATAATTTGTTAGATTATTAGAAGTTAGGCTGGAAAATACTCTTTTCTGTATTTCGGTGATTTGTAAATATGCATATTAACTACTGTTAGCACATCATTATTCAGTAGGTTTTAGTCTAAAGCTATGAAATATAGATTACTTATATACAATCATACAATTCAGTATGTTACACTTACAATAAGTCTGAGGTAGAACATAATTTACGCATCAAATTTGATATTTTTTAGATTAACCCCCGCCATGTTCAAAGTAGCATAACTCGGTGACTAATTATGATATGAACACAGTATTGGCCTTAATAGAGAGGTGACACTATGTAGAATATAATTATGTAATGTTTTGAGAAAAAAGACTTTCGTGAAATATATTGTTGTGAGAGAAACAATTGTCATAAATTGCTATACGTTTAGGCACCGAAATTCTGTAGGGTATACCTTATATACCTACTGATGCAGGATTGCATTATCTTTCATTTGATGTTTATACGTGGTATTGTAGAGTATGTATATCTTATAGGGAGTGAATATATGTTCGTCACCAAATAATGAACGTCAAGAAAATGCACATTTCCTCCATTTGGGTACCCAACGATTATGAAGTAATGCACTATCCGATTTTTGTAAGAAATGCATTTCCATAAACTTGAGATACAGACCTTTCCAAAGATACCAACCAACCTTATGGCAAAGAAAACATGATTAAAACCCTTTGACCTCTTGGACTATTTGTAGCATTACCTGCCAGACTATAGTAGAATTATTATTCTTGGCCTTAAGATCAGATGCACTAAGGGTTTCTGTACCTTAGTGTACACTCACTATTCCATTGTAGCATCCGGAAGCTTGTTCTCTCCAACAGAGTCGCCCCTTTCAATAGTATTTCACTTATATCACGGCTTGTTAGTTTAGGGCAGGAGGAAACCCGCAATTTAACATCCGTAGCGCTGAATGTTGTAGTAAACCTGCGAACTGCATTAATGCCTCATATATCATGATTGCATCGGAAAGGTAACTATCGCGAACAAATGATGACGGTTCCCCGGGATGGATTTTAACCAAGTGCCTTTGGCTCCGAAGTCCAACATCCTACCATTGTGCTACCACCAGTAGGCTGCAGTCATTATCCAAAATAAACTTCGAATTTTACTATAACTTTTATACTAAATTCATAAATACTCTATAGAGTTTATTAATGTAATATGTCCATCTTTATTCTGATCTAAATAATAATTATACACAAACATAGGACATGACATATCGTACGTTTTACAGGATATATTTAATTAATGGTTAATTGGTTATATATCTATATATATATTGTATGTACTAACATTGTATGTACTGACATTTTTACATTCGAGTCCGACACGATCCATATACAGTAGATATAGTATCGTATATAATGGATGATTATTCCGATATACTGACTAAGTTTACACAGCTTCTGCTTATTTCTCTACGAGTATAAAGTATAGTATTTATATACACGGATGCGTGGACCAAAATATTGTTTACTGTCTTTGCGACGAATGTTTCCGGATTATCACAAACCCAATTTTCTAGTGTATAGTTCCTATTCTATTGGATAGACATATTCAAAGAAATACAGCGTATTTTCTATGAAAGATATAAGGGCCATATCTAGAGGACTATATCACCAATCGTTTTAACATGTTGGTATACTTAGTGACTGTCATGTATGCCATACGCATACTTTCTTTAACACTCCATCATGTCAGTTTACATAATTCGATTAGGAATGGAGCAACTTCATCGGCTGATATAGAAGTATAAATGAAGATTATCACAGACTGAACGTCGATCTAAACTGTCTTGGTCTTAAACCCAGGGGTCTTCTAATTGTCCTGGATAATTCAGAGCCGTATTGTGGCCCATGGCCTAACTGAACATTCTGAATAGACCCATACAATGACATCTGATATGTTCTATAACGAGGATTGTAACCCGGGTAGCTGGACTCTACGAACATGGTCTCGCGTCTGGCCGCCGTGTATTCGACCGTTTCCGGTCCGAATACCGGATACCTGTGACCCGAGCCGGTTGTTGACGTTCTCTCCCTGGTCATCCCCGAAATGGAGGCGTAGTGTTCTTGCTGGTCACTCTGCGACGTTGTTCTGCTGCGTGTCGCCTCGTATACGATAGTCTCGGGCCCAAAGATGGGGTACTTAAAATCAGAACTCGGTGCCGCGTTATGCTTTGTTTCTTCGTGACCGATTTCGGAATTCTGCTGGCCATCGGATCTTCCAGAAATTCTGAGAAATTGCATATCGTCCAACTGTGGCGCGATTGAATTTTGATTGACGTCGACGGGGTGTGGCTTCGTGTGCTTAACTGACTGACTGGAGTATTGGACAGAGCCGTTCTGATGTGGGGCGTTGCTTCCATCGGCGACTTTATGAACAGGGTAGGCAGGTGAGACTTCAGTAAGTCCAAGAGGAGGTGGATGTCCATTTCCTAAGAGGACGACAGGCCGCTGGAAAAACATCAGGACCTCCAACTTGATCTTCAACCCATCGCTTGGTTTTGTTGGCGTCTGAACGACGCATACCAGTTCCCAGCCATTGCTTTCCAGACGTTTCACAATTGCTTCCAACTTCGTGTCTGGTTTAATCCCGATTGCGTCCTTTATAACGCACATCTGGTGCTTGACCACCATGCCTTCGTATATCGGTCGGATGTCAAGCGTGGAATCCGGGAGATGTCTCTCCAAGAACCACACGGAGCTCAGCGTGCCACTTGCTGTTGCGTGTTGCCATGATCCGACGTCAACGCAGATCTCCACCAATCTCCAGCCGTGGTCATGGTAGGACTTCAGCGCTCCGGCCCAGTCGTGGTTGAGGTGCGTGCTAGCGTATTTTCCATTCTTGTTCCTGTTGTTGAACTGGATAGGTATTGGCACACACTTATACTTATACCTGTCCGAGGCTGCCAGTGGATTTCTGGAAATCTCGAAGTACAAATCCACGCTTAAGCCTGAAAGATACGTAAACAGACACATTTATGCCAATCATATACATACATATCAAGGCCCCGCTCCACGGAACGATCGTAGCGCTACTAGAGTCGTAATTCACATACGCTAGCATGACGTTACGACTCTCGTAGCACTACGATTGCTCTTTGTAACGGAACCCCGAAGATCATAATGACATAGAATCGTAATTTACATGTATATCTAATGGATATTTTCTTTTGAAAAAAAGGTATGTATATTTAAGCTCATTTAGGACGAATTCATTGATAGTCAAGGGGGATAAGAACTTTTACGATGTCTTGAAGATAATATTTATTGTTAAATAGGAAAAATAGGTTGCAACTTAGGCGACCAATCCCCTATCAGCTATTTATTCCAGCTTTCTGGTGACCCCTTCCTGTAGGAAACGATGAAAATAATAAGGTAATAAGTTAGTCTTAACTTCAATATTAGCCATGGTGTAGTCTCTGTATGACTGAGTTGGAAGTAGTGTTTGATCTATAAGGGCTACACCGTTTCGTATAGGCGAGCCGAGGATCTAGCACTGTCAACCTCGAACCCCAGCGGTTCTTAATTCCGTTCAGGACTCACTTAACGTGGTACCTCTGGCACACATTTAGTGAGAAACCTGGGCAAACATTTTAGGAGCTATAAATAGAACAATGATTTCATTGGATAGATTGTTACAGCAAATTCATCGGGGAAAATGATTTAATTGATTGGCTGTTTGCGCAAGTTTCCCTCTAGATGTGTGCCAGGGGTACCACACGAAGTGAGTCCTGAACGGAATTAAGTACCCGCTGTGGTGCGAGGATGTAGCACTGTTAGAGTATTACTTGTTCCAGCTCCTTTATTTGTTCCGTTGAGGCGCTGCTCATTTTGCTCTCCTGTGAACTCCACGCAGACTAGTCTTTCCCCAGCCTCAGTGTTGTCAGCAATGATCTGGTGGATGGCGCTGGTATCGGTCGTGAAACCGGGATCGAACTCAACCAGTCCAGTTCTAAAGGGAGTCAGCGTTGTCGTGATCAAACGGAGATCAAACTGAATCTTCGTTTCCGGCTGGTAGTAGAATATACACTGAAATTGACAAAAGTAATATTGTAAACGACAGTTAATGATTGATATATATATATAATTTGTGTAGGATGAAAATTCAACCAATGGATTGAATAGAAATACCTAAAACTCATGCATAGTCAACATGAATTCATCTTATCATTATCCGTAAACCGCAAGGAACAGATATCTCTGTATGAACACAATATTAAAAGAACTTCATAATTACTGTCAGACACTTGGAGTTCAACCCTATTGTGTCGGGGCGGGTCACAGGTAGCCGGTAGTTGGTGATCATACGATACCCGTCGACATACTTGGCTTTAAGCAGTGAGTAGTAGGCGTCGCGGTCAGCGGTCCACTTCTGAGCATCATTATAGATCGCGCACACCTACAAATGGTAATAACGCAATGTTCTGTTACAAATGGCGATAGCGCAATGTTCTGTTGCAGAGAGTAATAACACAATGTTCTGCTACAAAGGGAAATATATATCGCGATGTTCTGTTACAGAGGCAATGACGCAATGTTCCGTTACAGGGGGAAATATCGCAATATTCTGTTACAAAGGGCAATATATATATATATATATATATATATATATATATATATATATATCGCATGGTTCTGTTGCAGAGAGTAATAAAACAATATTCTGCTACAGGGAGCAATATCGCAATGTCCTGTTGCAAAGGACAATAGCGCAATGCTTTGTTACAGGTGGCAATATCGTATGGTTCTGTTACAAAGGGTAATATATATCGCAATATTCTGTTACAGGCAATAACGCAATGTTCTGTTACAGGGAGCAATATCGCATTGTCCTGTTACAAAGGACTAATAGGGCAATGCTTTGTTACAGGGTGCAATATCGCAATTTCTGTTACAAAGGGCAATTTATATCGCAATATTCTGTCACCTTCGGCTCCAGTTTTAAAGAGATTTGGAATGCGCTAACGTTATCACTCGAGAATCACTAGAATAACTTAGATGCATTCATCGTCGAGCATTTTGACATCAATGACTATTCCTTAGGCCAATAGTATGAACGTACGACTGAAATAAAATTATTGTGATTTCATATAAGGACTATTGTAGTACAAAATATGTGCAGAGTTTTACCTTAAAGGCATACAATCACGGTTTGTTGACATATTTCATGGGGGTCATACGTATTTTACCTGAAAGTATGTAGTTTGATTTGTTTACACATGTATATTAGGCAACAAGCTACATTTTCCATCGCAAGATAAAAAAACCCACAAAAATACAATAAAATATGAAAAATTTAAAACCAATGGGACATGCGAAAATGTTGCTTGTGGCCCAGTGTACTTATGTAGACAAATAAAATGTACATACTTTCAGATAACATACGTTTGACCATGAAATGTGTCAACAAACCGTGACTGTATGCCTTTAAGATTATTAAAAATAAAATAAAATCAATCTTACGTGTGTGTGATACATGTTAATAATGCGATAATAAAGACAAGGCAAGACACTCTACTCAAAATATATTTTATAATATTTCAGTTGTATACCCTTCTAGGCATAACATCAGGAAACAGAAGTGTTTAAATTAAGTTTTATTATATATTTGTCAGTTTTATGGCAGGAGGAAACCCGCGACATCCATAAACCTGCGAGCATCGGCTGGTACTGACAAGATCAAGGATGATAACTGCATTGCCATTCTACAAACAGCGCATGCTATCAATATCACGTCAGAAAAGTAACTTTCGCGAACATTTATGCCGGACCCCCGGGGCGGGGTTTGAACCTGGAACCATTGGTTCCGAGGTCCAACGTTCTACCACTGCGCTACGGTGAATAAAGGACGACGCCTATAGTCAATAACGATGCATTGAGTAGCCTATATTATACACGATATACTTACTTCTATATGCATGAACTTGTACTTCTCAGAAGGCGCATCCTTCTCCTTTGTGTTTATCCCACCCATGTTTATTCTGTCAACACCTGCAGCGGAACACGAAACAGGGATACGGACAGGGCATTAATACAAATACGTGACGATGTGAAAAACATCTCATTACGAACAGAGGTTACATTCTAAGCTATACTCAACCAGAAAAGAAGGTATGCATGTAATGAATAGTCATTTATTTCATAAACCAGACGACATTCATGGCAGAACATCTGGAATTAGATAACGATACCATTTAGAAGGTGTGTATGTGTGTGTGTGTGTGTGTGTGTGTGTGTGTGTGTGTGTGTGTGTGTGTGTGTGTGTGTGTGTGTGTGTGTGTGTGTGCACATTCTTGTGTTTGCTGGGATTAGCCCATTACTGTGACCACCCCATGAAACAAAAATGTCAACAATTAGAGAAGGCATAGAATGAAAGGCTCGCAGACGGCTCCTGACTGTTTGAGCCTGAATGGCATGCGGAACTGTCGGGCAAGAATGGTGGCTGGTTGAAATCGTTTCCTGAGAGTGTTGTTTCGGATATATAGGTCCTACGCAGCCGACGTAACTCGTGGACGGCCGCTCTGAGGGCGGTCATTGGTGGATCCATTGGCCTGCAAAACGACTGTTCAGTCTCTGTATAGTGACTCTGGTTACACTGGCCACGTCACTGACACTGCGCCCAGCACCAAGCATCCCAACTGCTCTCTGACGGTCATTTTGTGATAGGCGTGGCGGTATTTACAGGCTCTATTTATTGTTTTTTCGAAGGTGTGCACTCATGAGGGTAACCTAGTGTAATATCGAGTGTATGAATGCCGAACAACTGGGCCGCAGCATGAAAATAATGTTTTTGGCACTCGGTCACGTGACATGCGGCAATGCACGTGCAATGTGTGATATAGAGTGGCACGTACGCAGTGGTTTTCGATTATGATGAAATGGCACACTAAAACAATATTCAACATGTCAACATGCATACTTTCTTTTTTGGTTGAGTATATATAGCGAGTCTGGATGCATTGTTGGTATGACGTATATATGATGCATACATAATATACAAGCCGCGAGATGTATTCCATATTTTAGGTCCCTGCGCATATTTGCTTTACGATTTACATGACAATTAATACTGGTGTCTAGATAGCATAATGAAGGTGTAGGTAAACATGTAGGCATCCAGATTACTCATCTTCCGTAAATTGGTTTATATCACAACAAAATTGGAAATCTATTATATTTCCATACATCATATACGCTATCAAAGAGTGTCTATCCATGCGTGAGCTATCTCTATATCATGATTTCAATTTATCAGTCTTGGTACGATGAAGCCTTTCTTTGGAGTCAATCAGTTGGTAGTGTACTCCATGCATTATTTCTCTGGTGGCAGTGTACTCCATGCACTATTTCTCTGGGTCTGCAAAAATGTGTCTACGTATCCACCGACACACCATCCTCAAAACTCAGACTATTATGCCTACTATATACTTACCATCCGGACGTTTCAAGGGAGTGAGTGAGTGAATGAGTGAGTGAATGATTGTTTTACGTCACATCGGGAATCTTTCATACATACGTGACGAATAATATTGTATTATACCATAGGTGGTTTAATATGAAAAGCAGCATGAAAAACATGCCCAAAAAGTTTGATTAAAATTGAAGTAGATGATAGAATACAGAGAATAATATAATAATGTTTCAATGATTACATCACGCATGCTTCTAATTCACGTCTTTGGTTATCGTATCGTATATTTTCCTTGATATTTCTACTATTTCATAGTTATTGTTCTCATTAAAAGACCTTCGCGTTCTACAAATATTCCGCAGAAGTCACATGTGGCAGCTAGGAATTATGCATGCGACGGAAATAGTTTACACGGTCTATTTATAGCGTGCTTATCTGAGCTTATGTTAGAGATATTCGGTGTTTACAATACTAAGAAAATCACAATCGCACCTGTATATACGAGAGATGTCAAAATAGGTCTAATGTTACAGTACCTTCGAGTTTGCACAATTCGTATTTACTGCATGCTTATACAGGATTTCATTAAGGATACGAACATAACGTGTATGCTCTACGTACGTGCTTGTCGTTTGACTTTAAATAAAGAGTATACGACTTGTGAATAAAAACTAGAATACTTACCCGAAAAAAGCCTTATGTGTTGATCAAACACTCTTCTCTGCTAATACTTAAGAACTCACAAGGTATATAACTATATATACTATGAAGGCGTACAGTATAGACGAACGTCACACATGGCAAATCGTTAACATCGGGTACCCTTATTTACAATCTAATTTAGCACAAGGCTATCTGGGGGCAGCTCCACAGCTCCACGAGAAGAATACCTGTTTTCCACAGCCAAGCCATCCTGCTGATATAGACCAGCTGTAGACGACACGGTCAAATTATCATTGAATGCGTTTAGGTCGCGACGGAGCGGAGTGAGAGTGCGGCGGGACGTTTGCTTACTGTAGTGTATGACATTCCAACTGATGGAGTTGTGTCGCTGAATATATGCAGACTGTAAAGATATATTGAATGTATATAGAGGAGATAGATTTATGGAAAAAATGCTACTGACTCATCTTTCTCGTGTTGTAGGTGTGTGGCCAACATTAAATATAGCTATACGAAGAATGAAATGAGGTCTTTACTCGTTATATGAACAATAAAGACATTTTCAGATAGACTATAAATAATTCACTTATTTGTAATCTTCAATGGTAGCGCTGCGATATGGCGACACACATCTAAAGAGTTACACTGTCTCTACTTCGTCGTGTATCCTGTCATTTTGTTTGTTTGTTTGTGAATATATATGTATTTATATGTAAGTATGCACGTGTACCTTTATGATGTACATGAATTTCTACTCGTTAATGGATATCAGATATACTAGTAACCTATACAAAAGTAATTCGCAATCCACGACATCCTTTAGAGGTATTTAACTGTGTATCATGCGATTAGACCGACCTTTTGCAATCACGCGTTTTGAAAGGAACACATCGTAAATACTATTACACTGTATATAGACCTTTCTCGCGTTACAACACTGGAATGCGTTGGTCAACCCTATATGAATTATATTACGTGTTAATCATTCTTATATGTACTATAGAATGTCGGCATACGCTACGCTACCGTTACGATCGATGTATTATCATATGAAGGGGACCTACGCCCAAGTTTGCATTTCACTCGTGATTGATCCCTCCATATTCCCCTGACCTATATTTGACATAAAAGCAACTGTGAGGAAATGTACACATGGATGACATATTAAGGGTATTAACGCATACTTAAAACCTTTATCGCCCAAATTATGCAAACGCAAACATAATATACTATAGTATATGGTTTAGAAACACACACAAAAAAGAGAACTACATCTGTGGGTTGGGGGAGCTGTTAACAATACTGATCTAAATATCACTTGTTTAAATACTGGGTATTTGTACAGGTCTGGAAAATAATAATAACATTCTAAGGGTATATTAACGAAGCTTTCAAACTATTACCATTCATATTACGCAAACAGATATATGGTTTGGAGAGGGAGAAACAAACAACTACTCACAAATATGTTCCTGTGGCTGTAAGTACACCTGCTATTTTGGGTGGAGAAGTTATAATAATATTGATTCGAAACTTACTTGTCTAAATATTTGTACATGCTGTGTGTGCTCAAAGTTATCTGCCTGGTATATATTAGTCCAGAAAGCCTAGACTCTACAAGAGCCATATGCATTTTACTCTATCGTTAGCAGAAACATATGGAGATGAATTAAAATGAATTTTATAAGGACCAGCAGATATTTGGTAGGGAAGCTTTCTACCAAAGTTCGGAACTAGGTGTTAGGAATCAGATGTCATACTTCTGCCAATACATCAGCTAGTTTTTGACGAGTATCTGAAACCTGTAGATGTCTGGAAATTCTTAGTTGTTAAAATGATAAAAAGCTAAATTTAGATGTCCAAAATGGTAACTGACCCTTAATTAATTTTGTTGAGTATACTTTGTCTATCAGTCCCATATAGAGAGCCATTTATTTAACATTTAAAATACGAATGTAATTTATATATGGCATCACAGAGTGGGTTTAATGTGACAAACAAATGAAAATGACCAAACTTCTACCATTGGCTATGACCGCCAAGTTGCTATAACTTGTACGTATAATTCGAACACATAAATTAATCCCTGATTTTATTTTATTTCACCCCCTAAAAATATGAATGTGACAATTTTTTTTCAAATCGTCATTTTCTAATTACTCGAACACAAGCATTTTTTTCTTTAAAAAAAGTTTTGGTTTTGTTTTAAATCCTTGAGATAGTACATGTCTAACTCTTCACTGTCATTCACAATGATAATATGAACTTATTTTGTTAAAAAATAACACTATTGTCTTACGTTTTGTAAAGTCATCTCACCTAATATCATAGGGCTACATTCTAAAATAACACAATTTTCTTATGTTTTGTTCTAAAATAACACTATTTTCTTGCGCTTTGTGAAGTCATTGTGAAGTACCCATTCCATGTCATCTTTAATACAAAGCTTTAACGAAATTAAACTAAACCTCCCTCCTACATTCACAAGTCTATTGTTGTAGTTATTTAAACGGTTCCAATCTATTCTTGATTGTAGTATATCTGATGATGAATACCATATTAAACCAGCATTACAATCCTCATTAACAACAACAAAATTAAAACACAGGTTTACAAATTAAATTTATTTCCATAGTAATTTGCCTCAGTGTGTTCTTCACCTACTTGTCATACTGAACTAAAACATGCAATCCATTTTCACCACATGTATAGAGACTTACAAACCATGTGAGTAAAATTGAGGTACATCTAAAACAATGTGTTGCTTACACATTTAAAATGATATAAGCAACAAGTAAAATGTAAATGTTTTCAATTCTGGTTATTTACACAAATTAATACATCAATAAAAGTAGGTACAAACACTACTAGAGGTGCAGATCCAAAATATACAATTCAAGAACATTTACAAATACATAGTTACCAAAATATCAAATATGCAATATAACTTTGATAATAATAAGAAATGATTAGTAGTATTTTGTTAGCATAGCAATTTAGGAAAATGATGTGTGATAAAGCTGATCTCGATGAAGAGCATTAATTTTGGCAGTATGCTGTTTATCAAAAATTAGTCCAAGATTAATTTTAACATCTTCAAACATACACCATATACTACAAGTTCATACCATCAATACCTGCCGTACTTATTGTCATAAATTTAAATATTCAGCACAAGTGTCATGACAATACGAGTAAATAAATACAAATTTCTTGTAAATACGCCATTAAAAGTTTCAAGACAATATTTCATTGCTCATGTTGACATGTGTATATAATACTACTACTTGAGAAAATACTTTATTGATCAGTCAAGAACTGAAGCTTTAAGTTACTATAACAGTTGACCTGTCATATGATGAGCAATTAATACCATGTAATTAAAAATGTTTATTTACATGCATAATTTAGATGTCAAGTTTACCTTTTTGATTCAGAGTGTACATACATGGAATATGTTATGTATCTATCTCGAAAAATGTCTTCATAACCATCTGGCCCCTGTTTCACAATGGTCTCCTAACCATTTAGGAGCTCCTAAACCAGTCCTAAGTGTTGTCATCTCGTAACAAGTGTTTCACGATGACGTCACAGGGGGGCCTGGTTGATACCTACAGTCTTCCTGCTTTCAAATTATTCAGCATGGTTTAGCCAAGTTCACCATCTGATACTATACCTGCTAATTGTAAAATACACATGTTGCTGTAGTACATTTTACATTTCAGTCATGTTGCTTGTTAGGCAGTATGTGGATGTCAAAATAGGTTGTTCTTATTTTAACAAAACTATATAGGGCGTTATTTAAAATGCTGTATATTATCAGGGCTCTAGACTAACATACGTATGTCCAACGTACAGGAGAAAATTAAATTGCATGGCTGTCAATCTAATTTTTAAACATATATCACCTTTTCAACCTGCCCTAACTAGCCCTGTGGGCAAGGAACTCAGAAAGTTAGTCTGGAGTCTGATTATTATTATTATTGTTATTTAATAACAGTCTGGGGGTTAATGCAGTGTGTGGTTTGTAAATTAATGCAAATAAAAATAGATATCAGGCATAGGTGCCCTTTTTTTCCAACTGAGGACGACAGAGAAAAAGCTGCATTTTCTATTTACAAATATGCCATACTGCTAAATGTAAGTGATCGCTACAACTTTGCAAAAAGTGAACAAGCTAGAGTGTCTACAGTATTTATACTTATGCAACTTAACAGGAAAAGTTACAACCCTCAAAACAAATTTACATAACATAATTTTCATTTCTTGCAATTTTTTTTCTTTTCAAAGTATCCATTCATTTTACCTAAACCTTCTATAGTGTATGAGAGTTTTGTAAAAGAATATTGTTTTACACTAATTACAAAGCACCCAAGTTCTAGATAAATTTCATCATTATTGTCAATGGATGCCACACAAATTAGCACATGATGATGATGTTAATTATTCAGCTATTATAGGGATATGCAAGTTACACAAATCACAGGTGATTTATTTAACCAGCATTTTTCACATATTTACAAATATGATAGCAGGTTTGGTTGCATACGATTGTGTTATTTACAGGGATGAGAATGTGAAATTGTGTTTTCAGCGGAAACAGCCGGGATCCGGGGGCCGCGGGTCACAGCCAGGTTTATGAGATCTGCGGAAGATTTAAAACCCTGTAATTATGGTACAAGAAGTGGAGATTCTTCAGTCATAGAGATCTCTACTTTGATATAAGCACTTTCTTTTAGGCAAGTCTGAGACAGACAACATTGAATAAAGCAATTTTCTGATACACGTGCCATTTTTATCACTGGTCAAGATCACAATTTCCCCAGCCAGTTGAAAATAGTTTTATAACAAGCATATTAACCCTCTCCCTGCTAGATTAGGCTCAGGCACAGCCCTTTAGGGCATCTCCGGTTGCCTTCAGTATGGAGAGGGTTAATAAGATAAATGCTTCATCATGCTCATAGCTTACATATTCCTCCCCAAAAACATTGGACTCGATACCAAAGGTACAGGAAGAGTTGTGGCAACATTTACTGGGTTCAATCTCCGTCCTGCTGGATTAATAGAAAGCACTTCTCCATAGTGACTGCCTCCAATATGGGTTGGGTTAACCCGATGCCAGGTCATGCTTTGTACTTATGTTCCATGGTGGCGAGTCAGGCCTGTATTACACAAAAGGTACCGGTAGTTCTGGCACAAACAGAGGTCTACTCAGTAAATAGAGGCTTACATCACTTCCTGCTATAGTAAACAATAAAAGCATGGTGTATGCCTAGATTTACGCCCGGACAAAACAATGACACTAACCCTAACCCTAACCCTAACCCTAACCCTAACCCTGACTTTCTTGTGAACAGTTTCAGAAGTACAGTGAGTGATGAGTGATTATGGAGTTCAACGTCGCTGCGGGAATCTTTCACCCAATTGCGACGATACAGAAGTACAGCCATCTGACTAGACTGAATAACTAGTTCTTGCTAGTTTCCTGATTCTAGTTCCCAATTTATGTTTGCTATTTGACATCCACAGTTGCATAGTTCCTGCATTCAAGTCTCTAGTGAGCGGCTTCTGTAGCACGATAATCAGATTCCGACAGGACAGTGTGATGCTAGTGAAACAGGACCACTGCCGGATTGTGAGTCCGACTTAGCCAAAGGGGTAACACCCGCTGGCACAGACCAGTAGGAGCATCTTCTATCACACCCGGCTACACTAGTTCTTACTTTGGGTTTGAAATTTGAGAGCACAGCAGTTACTTAGTTCCAAGTCACCATGGAGGTCTTGAGAGAGTAGATTATGAAGCTCCAGAGGGAGCTAGGGTTGCCTGATTCTTGAGCGAGTAGATTCTCAAATACAGCCATCAGACTCCTGAGGACAGGTTGCCCAATTCTAGTTCTCACTTTGAGTTTGCACTCTTGACAGCACAGCACAGCACAGCACAGCAGTTACATAGTTACAAGTCAGCATTCTGGTCTTGTGTGAGTAACTTCTGAAATACTGCCACCAGATGGAGCCACTGTCAGCATGGACAGTGCTGCCATCTGCTGGCCTGATTCTAGCTCTCACATTGTGTGCACTTACATAGTTGCAAGTCAATATTCAGGTCTTGACTGAGTAGCTTCACAAGCCCTGTCACCAGACCTGACTAGTTCTTGGGCGGGGTGGGAGTCGTCCTCTTCTTGCTCTTGGACTTGCTGTGGACTACGGCGGACTGCGCCAGCTGCACGGTCGCTGGCTGCTTCAGCTGTAGGGGGTGGAACTGCAGCTGCGATGTGGCGCCGGGGGCCTTCTGGAAGGTGAGCGGTGCCTGGTGCAGTCCAGTGTGACCGGTCAGCTGGATGAGCTGCTGTGGGGTCAGGCTGGTCGTGGTCGTCTGGCTGGGCTTCCCCACTGTCAGTGTGGACAGTGCTGCCATCTGCTGACCTGTCAAAACTAACGGCAGACAACATCGCTTAGTCAAGGCTGTGGCAGGAAATAGTCATTCTGAACAGGATTTAATGGCTAAGTTAATGTAATGTTGGTACACAGGCCAAATCCAGTGAAACAACAACAAATAAGAATCAACGAGATCTACTTTACAGGAAATAGTACTAATGACAGATGTTTTAACAACCATATAATATATGTTTTTAAAATTCAGTTCCATGGCAAAATGAGAAAAAAAATCGGCAATAATTGCTTATGAATTATGGGTAATATATTTCATTAAAAAAAATAATAATAATAAACAAATATATATTAAATTATTTAAAATAAAGTGAATCAGATTTTGGTTTCACAATTTACAGCTGGTGTATATTCAGTAATAATTTCTTATGACTTCTGGGTGAAATATTTCATTTAAAAAAACAACAACAAAAAAAACATAAATATATATTATTTTATAAAATGTTCATCAGATTTTTTTTTATTATCAATTTATAGCTGGTTTATATTCAGCAATAATTTCTTATGACTTCTGGGTGAAATATTTCGTTAAAAAATAACAAATTAAAAATACATTGTATTAAATTATTGGAAAAAAAAGAATTTTCATCAGATTTTGGTTACACAATTTCCAGCTGGTCTATTACTGTATATGTTTGTGTATATTACCAGTGGACAGCGGGACTGTTGGGGTGGCAGTCACAGGCCTAGCGGTGGTGACTGTAGGGCCACCAGAGGACTGTAGCTGGCCGGCCTTCAGCTGGCCACGGTGCTGTGGCAGGTTTACCAGCTGTATGGACTGCTGACCCTGCAGCTGTGGGACAGATGACAGCTGTTACCATGGGTACCGTCAGCAGCAGACAATGGCAGAAAATCACTTTCATGTACTGAGTTATGTTTTTTTTAATTATAAATAGCGTAGATATTTTGGTTAAGTACATACAATTTTTAAAATATATTTCTTTTTTACATATTTAAATTAGCCAATGTTGACAACAATGTTTATCCATCAGAATGCATAATGTTGGTAACAATGTTTCATCAGTAAAATGTTGAATTAAAATATCAAAGGTATATTTTGTCCTAATACTGTAGACAAAGTAACAGGAATTCACTGCATCTGCAAATATTGGGCAATATATTCATTGATCACTCAAAGAAAAATCATGAAAATGCTGTAAAATACTAATATAATTCCCAAATCAATACTGAACAGAAAACTCAAATGTGTATGTATGTACATATATGCAACCAATTATATAGAAAGCAGGCACACAACACACACCACTTTCAATTTTACCATCTACTTATCTCCCCTTGATATGGATGGAGAGAAATTTCAGATAAGTCATCAAAGAATCAGTGCAACATGAATCAATTTGATTTCCCATGAAATCAGAAAAAAATACAACAGTAAAATTAATGAAAGTATTTCTACAATGTCTATACTTGTATCATACACAAGCATTTACAATTAGGAAAGCTTATGAACATAACAATAGACTGAAAGCGACACAAGTATAGTAATCTCAATTGCCATGCTTCTCGTCTACCAGCCATACAAGCAAGCTTGTTACCTATTTTCCCTGTCACTCTAGCTTCTATTTTACTCATTAGTTGAAAGCTCTGAAAATGGCTTTCTTTCCAGTCCACAACAAACAGCTCTACATCTACAGCTAAGGATTCTACTCCAAGCTCCACACAGCAAGCCATCCACACATGGCTTTTTCTTTCCAATCCACAGCAAAGGTTCTACTCAATAGGGCTGTTTTTGTTTTGAACTGGACTGTCAAGTCGAGTGCAGTAAATTCAAATCAAATGCCCAAGAACACAACTCTCGAGTCGTGATCCAACACGCGAACGTACTCCCGATTCACTGGAGTTGACAAGAGTTGTGACGTCAGACAACAGTGCGCTATGCACTCGGGACTGCCTACAAGCATTCTGATTGGTCAGTAATGCTGTCAATACTCGTGCTACATTCTCGGTTGTTTTATTTTAAAAGATTTTTGGTGCTAATGTGCACGTGCAAGTACGACTCAACTCGACTCGACTCTCGAGTTCCCAAAACAAATACAGCCTCGACTTCTCTTCTCTATACACCAACCATCCATCCCTCAACTCTACACATGACTTTCTTTACAATCCACAGCAAGCAGCTCTACTTCTACAGCTAGGATTCCACTAAGCTCCACACAGCAAACCATCCACACATGGTTTTTCTTCCCAATCCAGAGCAACCATCTCCACAATAAGGTTCTACTCACTCCACAGCAAACCACACATTGCATTTTCTTCACAGCACGCATCTCCACAAAAAACTCTAAACTCCACAGCACCCATCCCTAAATTCAACGCATGCCTTTTTCTTCCCAATCCACAGCAAGCACATCTACTTCTACCTAGATCTAGGGTTCTACTCTAAGCTCCTACACACAGCAAACCATCCAGCCCTCACCTGCAGCAGTGGCACCGAAGCAGCGTTGGCCGTGCCCGCGGTGGGCGTCTTCCCCGAGCCCACGGGCATCAACTGAGACAGATTCCCCGCTAGATTTCCTGCCAGGTTAAACGGCAGAGACAACATGCCCGAGGACTGGGACGGGAGGCCTGGGCAAGACAGAAATACACGCGGCTAGCTTTACGAACGTACATACGCACTCCAGCACAGACAGGCAGTCAGGGGTGGGGGGAGGGTATGAACTGGGCAATGCAATCTCGTGGCTATGAACTGGGCAATGCAATCTCCTCGGTATGAACTGGGCAATGCGTTCTCATCGACATGAACTGGGCAATGCGTTCTCATGAGGGTCGCAGGGGACAAACATAAAAGTGTTTCTCTGGACATTGTTTAATATTGTGTTATTCCATTAAAGTGGCAAGGTCATCTTTGCATGTAATATTACATTTTTCTTTTAATATATATTTTCCTACATAATATTACCAACTGACAACAGTACTCAAATATAGACTGATCCACTTGTAGTTCTGTGGATTGCCACTTTATTGTGAAGGATTGATTAAGAGACATTGGGAGGGAAATTGCATATAAAACTGACGTAGATGTCATAATGGTGCTCATCATTGTTCAAGCGTAGTTGTAATTAATTAGGAAATAAATAATCATATTAGGAAAATAACTGGGGAATTTTTTTCTCGGAAATATAGTTACATCAGAACATAAAATAAACATGTTAATGATCTTTGTGACCTGTGCAAGATGATCTTGCCACTTTCAATGGAAGGGACAATCTTTGAATGATCTCTCTGTGCCTGGATACTTCTATGAACTTGTTAACCTTCTATCTCTTGGGGGCAACAAGAGATTCCCTGCAGAGCATTGCTGCTACGGAGAGTATTTCAACACTAAGAGGGTTAATGGTAGGAGGCCCACCTACAGGGGATGTGGTTTGGCCAGCAGTTGACGGCCCTTCAGGCAGTCCAAGTAGATGGCCCTTCAAGCAGTCCACAGTTCGGGTCTCTATACCCAAGTACATGTGGTAAATATGGAGGTATTCTGCATGCCACCCCCAACCACCCTTCACCAGACACAGACACAAGCCATGCAATCAAGGCATCAAGTACGGTACACAAAAACACAAAGTGATACCATAAGTGCAACAAACTTCTTATCTTGCTCAACTGTTACAAATAAAGATGTATTTTTGCCATGTTTACGGAAGTCTGCATTTCACGAAAGGGTCGTACCGACAGCCAGTGCCTAAATCAACGTTTACGTCATTTCCTGCTCTAGTAAAAGCATGGTGTGCGTCCTGAGGCAGGCCAGGCCTATGATTACGGACCTTCTTCAGTACCATGCTAAACTCAAAAGATTTGTTCACAAATCCCCACATAAAACTTAAGCTTAAACATGAAATCATACTCAAAAAGTTTCGTAAACTCGGGGCCAGGCCCCCATTTCACGACGGCCTCCTAACTATTTAGGAGCTCCTAAACCAGTACAAAAAGTTATCACCTCGTAACAAGTGTTTCACGACGACGTCAGAAGTCTTATCCCTTCTTAAATCGACATCTAACTTTGGAGGTGATAAACTGGGTCATAAAGTTAGGAGCTCTTAAATTTAGGATGTCGTTGTGAAAAAAGGGCCAGGACTACAGTATGACCATTTTGTGAAATGCAGGCCTGATACATAAAAAACCTTTGCTGATTTCTGATTCTGAACTTCAGGTTTATAATGCCGTGAGAATTATATCTATTCAGCAGGATTCAGCAGTAAAGTTTTCTTTTTGTTGACTCTTGTTTGAAAAGGTCTGTACACGAAGGGATGAGAATAGGAAATTGTGTTTTCAGTTGAAACAGCCAGAATCCAAGGGCAATGCCCCAAGATTACGAAATATTCTTGAGTATGTTTCCATGCTCAACTCAAAGTTTTGTTCATAAATCCCCATATAAAAGTTGAGCTTAAGAATGAAATCGTATTCAAAAGGTTTCGTAATCTCGGGGTCACGTTTCCAAGATCAACCATGGAGCTTCAAAATCCGCGGGAGATTCTCATCCTGGTACATGGCAAATTGCATGATAGTTGCTATATGATCAATTTATATCGTCTTCGAAAATAGCTCGTTCCATGGATGTTCACATTGATCTATGGCATTACTCCGATCCAGGCACGATACCAATGCATCAGGCATGTAGTGTAACCACAGTTGGATGTTTGCCCAGTGACGTGGAAGGTGACTTACCTGATGACATGACGACAGGGGATGGCACCGTGCTGGTGACGGAGGTGGATGACGCCGTGGAAGCGGGCAGCGCCGTTACCATGGTAACAAAAGAGTGCGGCGATGTCACGACCGTCGTGGACTAAAACAAGACACAGAATTCATCAGGAAGCCAAACCCAATTCAGAATCCATGATTTCTATGACCTCCATGAAGTATTGCAATGGTAGTGACAATTTATTAGATTTGTAAATTTTAATTAAAATATTTTTGTTTAAATTAGGCTGTAGAACCGCTTTCAAGATTCTTTCACTTATATCACAGCTTGTCAGTTTACGTCATGAGGAAACCTGCAACATCTGTAACTCTGAATGTTGCAGTAAACCTGCAAGCACTGGTTGGTACCGACAAAACAAGAATTATAACTGCATTGCCACTCTACAGACATCGCATCCTATCAATATCGCGTCAGAAAGGTAACTTTTGCAAACATTGAAACCGGGGTCCCGGGGCGGGATTTGAACCTGGAACCTTTGGCTCTGAAGTCAAACGCGCTACCAACCGCCCCCAATGACACCTTGCGACATTGAACAATGCACTACGGAGTCGAGAGACACGATACACGGCAGCAAGCTGACCTGGTTGCAGGACTGTGAGACAACAGCGCTGATGGTGTTGGTCTCGGCAGAGTAGGATGCCGTC
>JAUTBT010015837.1:0-22451 GCA_032361225.1 Lepetodrilus schrolli
AAAACCATTGATGAGCGGCGATTAACCCAGTTTTGACGGGTTCCTCGTTCAGACTCATTCCAGTATTGGAAAATACTGGAATCACTTTATGATGAACATAACGCTGCACTATCCCTCTATAATTTAGTCAGCATATTCAATTTCATTGTTAGATTTTGAACTGTGAGATAAATTACTTCTCCAGCTTATTTTCTTGCTTACTTTTCTCTCTGCTTTCATATAGATTTTTTCGACTAAATTGAGCTCATCTAGATCACGTGTTTTTCCTCGTGTATCCTGAGATACATCCGCATTAGAATCACCCATAAGCTTTTTCAAAAGCTCCTTATTAAGGTTTTGCCACATATCGCTAGCGATATTCAGCAACCGACTTTCAAGCCTTCTCTTTACGACTATGCGTTGAAATAAGAAAAATCCAAATAAAACCAATAATATTGACGGATGTATGGCGTACCATTCGACCCAAGTGGACAAGAAATTAGGTAAGATATTTCCTAAAGCGCTGATAAAACCTGATACCCATGTAAGTTTTTCATCTATCCAACTCGAAGAAATACGGATGAACGGGAGAGCTGCAAAAACAAACGATAGACCAATAAACAGCCAATACAACAGTACCCTAGAATTTACAGAATGGAAAATATCAATACGGCTATCGCCCCCATTATTGTCTTTAACATTTACAATATGTTCCTCAACTTCATGCGGGGTTTGGACATGGTTATCGACGACTCGAAAGCCACATATATTGAAGGGGGCATAGAAACTTGTCGCGTTATCTATACGCTGGAAAACAGAATGATGCATCAAGGGAACCTCTTTTCCGCTTGCTTCCATACATAGACGGTGGATATCTCTAGGCTGATATCGATAAAAGGCACTTAGACCCGATCGAGAGTCATAGAGCTTACCATTAACATTTGCATTTGATTTTAGCGTATCCCGTTTATTATTAAATCGCAGCCCATTTTTTCCAAAGACTAAGCTTCCTCTTTTTATTTCTAGTTTAGGTAAGAGCACTAGGCGATCAATCATCCACTCCAGACATACCTGCGCCATGCTGTCTTTAGGGTAACCGCCTCCAACATTAGAGTGAGCGCCGGAAAACCAAACCTGTTCTACATATTGGTCTTGTGCGAGTTTTTTTTCATTCCATAGCGATGGAGAAAAAGACTTACGAGCTTCATCGATAGCTAAAGCATGAAAACCGGTTTTAACACAATTGGGTAAACGCTCGATGGTACTATCCTGCACCCATGGCCACCAATGGAAAATAAGCTTGCGGAACTCATTAAACGGTACACCCGTGGAATTCACGGTATCCCAAACGCCCATACAACGAATAGGTACTCTAAAGAAAGTATACTCTTCCCGCCCCTGAGTATTATTGGATAACGTAATAGTGGGGCAATTGGTAGGGTTTGAATACACTCCCTTGTTATTTTTAATATGTTTTTTGTAATTTTTAAGCACCTGAATTGCTAGTTTTTTCAGCTGCCTTGGCTTCGATTTCAAATCAGGACCAACAGGCAAACCGGCATAATCAACTAAATTAGCTAACAAGCGCACGGTAAATGAACCACGGCTAAAACCAAAAAAATAAATATCGTCTCCTTCCTCATACTGGCTAGCAAGATAGACATACAAATCTCGCACATTCTGACTCAAACCCCAGCCACAGAGTAAGCCGGCGAGCTTTAAGGGTGCCGATTTGTGAGTCCCTACGCCATCATCATAAAAAGCAATTTGTTTAGGTTCGCTCTTTTCTTTATGCTTATCACGAGTTTCAAGCATATTATGCAAGCGCCAAACGTTAGTATCCCGGCCATTCCCGCCTTGATTATTGGTTCCATCTGAAAACAATACTATATTTTTAGCCAAAACCCTTCTCCCTGTTATGCGGCACCGAGTAAATGCCAGAATTACGACTATCGTGTAGGTAATATATAGACCAAAATACTGATCTTCGCGGCTACATTAAGTATGTTTTGGGACTTCTATCAATTTTCGCATATTCGCATAAGAGAGCTAATAGACAGAGAAACAAGTAGACGACACCAACGATTTAGACATCCTACTGGACATTCTCATGTTGAAGTTTTCTACTAAGAGTCCTCGATAGGTAGCGTTAAGTCACTACTCAGTGAGTGATCACAATTAGAATTATCTTTGAGGTTACGATTTTAGTTCGAAGAACTATGGATAATTTTTTTTATGGCCTCGCGCATTGTCGAGGTCACTGCCACGCGTCCTTTCAAGCCTGTGGTGTCGACTACTTCTGACCAACTACGTTTCTGTAAAACTTTAGCGATCAAAACACTATTTTCTTTTACAGTCAGAAACGATGTTATTCCCTTGAGATATAGCGTCGCGCTAACCGTCTTCCAGATTGGCAGTATATTTACCTCGTATCCACGCTTTCCGTCGACAAATGATTGCAGATCTTGACGGTCTCGCCTCGTCAGTTCTAGCGGTGAATTGGGCTCAGATTGGCAAAGCAATTCGTAGGCTATTTCTGTATCTAGATAACGCAGTGGATCAGATAGCCAGTGTGGAAATGTCTGACTAAATCGTATCTGAGCGGTATCATGGAGCTCTTTCCCGTTATCGGAAATGCCTTGTAGTACGACTACTGAATGAGCCGCGCTTGCGGTATTTTTAGTCATCCCGATCAATACTGGGTTGAAATTAGAAGAGCGCCAGAAACCGAGCATACCGGGTAGTAAAGAAAAACTGGCACCGACATAATCAAATCCTTTTTCCTTCGCATTCTTAATCACGGCGCTTAATAATACGGAGCCCAGGCCGTGCCTTTGAACTCGTGGGTCTACGGCGATACGTAAAACCCGCAAACAATGCAAGCCACCGACGTGTGAAAATCCTCCTTGAGCGATCATTGTTTGCGGCAGTAGATGGCCTTGCGGGCGACGTTTCCCAGCAAATATCTGTTTGCTAATGTCGTCATCCAGCCCACCTTCAGTAGCAACCAATGCTGTGGCGTAAATATGCCCTTCCCTACGCGCTACATATACCGATATATTGGGTCCATCCAACAAGTGTCGGAGATCGATTGGGCTGGTTCGGTAATGTGCCTCGACCAATAGCCCAAACAGACTTGCCAATGCCGTCTCATCACCCGAGAGTAAATCTCGATCTAAACGCTCAACCGAATAATCAGCCAAATTAAAAGCAGCAGAAATCTTTTCGTTCGAAACGGAGGCATCCAGTAACATTGCCCTCGAAACAAAAGCCTCTAGTGGATCATTATCATTCCATCGAATGGGTGTTTTTAACTGCAAGGATTTCCAGGCAGGCGCCTGCTCATTAAGAATCCCCTTAAAACGAATTGCGAACCCACGGCCACTGCCTTCGTAGCCATGCACTGTGCTCGCAAAGACGATACGCGCATAACGCTTTAGAATTTTCTCTAGTAGTGACGCAGGTATCGCTGCGGCTTCATCGACACAGACCAGATCGGCCTGCGGTACTTGTAGGATCAGTTCATCCGGCGGTAAAAAAACAATTTCGCTAGCGCCGTAAACTATCAGACCCCGAGATAACTCTGCATCAGGTAGCAGTAATTTAACCCGATCAAATATCAGTTCCGCTGTCACATAGCGTGGTGCGGTGATTATTATTTTTTTTAATCCGTGTTTTAAAAGGTGTGCGGCTGCGATACCCAATGAAGAGGTTTTTCCGCGGCCACGGTCGGAGGTTATGACGAGCGGCCGGCGACGACGTCCTAATGCCACTTTTTCAATCGCCTGCACTGCCGCGAATTGATCTGCTGTTCGGCACTCTCCGTCATTGGAGATAAAGGTTGCGGGAATAGCGCCTTTGGTTTTGAACGCAGGCAGCTCTTCGCCCTGCTCTATCAGTAATATACTTTCTGACTCACGGATCTGTTTTACCAAGCGTTTTATATACCGACCACTGACTTGTTCGGCTGGTATTGGATACACGGTGACTCGTGAGTTATCCGGATCTGGAAAATTAGGCCAATCGTTTAGCGGTGGGGTGAGTAAAAGCAAAAAACCTCCACCGCTTATGTTGCCACTCAACGCTGCGAAGGCACCCGGATCAAATCGGCTCCAGGCATTGAAAACGACGGCATCGGTATCGTGGCCAAGCAAAGTTCGCGCCTGCACTGCAGGTTTAGATTTTTCGGGTAAAGGCTTGGTTTCGGTAATCCACCACGTATCTTGCAAATCAGTTGCCGCCAAAATCTTTTTGGCGACTTCTTGGCCCCATGATTCATTACCCGATATCACTACACCAATGCGATGGTTGTTACGCAGCGCTGCATTGCGCAGCTTTGTCGCCCACGTTTTCAGATGGGGAATTGCTATATCTGCATGTTTGCTCATCGTTTGTGACAGGCGACCATATGAGCCTTCGCCACCTCTAGAAGTTCTGGACGCTGTTGTAGAAGTTCTGGACGCTGTTGGCCGCATTGTTGATCGGCCTCTGGACAACGTGGATAATAAGCACAACCTGAGGCTTGTAGCGGATTTTGCGGCGTTGCTCCAGCCCGTAAATTTTGATTTCGTAACCGTTGACGTTCCTGCCGGGGATCCGCGAGTGGCACAGCCTCGAATAGGTTTTTTGTGTAAGGATGCAATGGATTTTGGTACAGAGTGTCAACATCGGCCAGCTCCATAATGCAACCGGCATAAAGCACTAAGACACGTTCACTGAGATGCTTTACCACGCTCATATCGTGTGAAATAAAAATCATCGACAATCCATCTGCTTGCTTTAAGTCAGCTAACAGATTGATAATTTGCGCCTGAATTGAAACGTCTAGCGCACTTACCGGTTCATCACAAATCAATAAACGAGGCTGCACAATCATGGCACGCGCAATGCCAATGCGTTGACATTGCCCTCCCGAAAACTCGTGTGGATATCGGCGCAGATAATCCTTTGATAAACCTGTTGCTGCCATCATCCCCTCAACGCGTTGGTTGACCTCTCTGCGACCAAGATCGGTAAACAGATAATGTAAAGGTTCCGCGAGAATTTCCGCCACGGTCATGCGTGGGTCTAATGCATCAAGAGGGTCTTGAAAAACAAGCTGAACCTGTTGGCGAAACTCACGCATTGCTCTAACATCGAAGCTCGCTATGTTTTCTCCGAGCCACTCAATGCGACCTTGTTGCAGTGGTACAAGTTGAGTGATGGCTCTGGCGATCGTTGATTTTCCGCTGCCGGATTCACCGACGATTCCAAGTGTTTGCTGCGCGGCAAGTTCAAAGGAAATGTTTTTAAGAGCGTCAACACGTTGTGATTTTCCCGTATTGAAGCTGACTGAAACATTATCAATCTGCAGCATTTTCTATTTCCAGATGGCAGGCACAGCCATGCCGATTACTATCAACGACCCAACGAGGATAAACCTGACTGCATTTATCGATTATTTGAGTGCAGCGAGGATGAAACGGACAACCCGTAGGCAGCTCGGCTGGGTTAGGGACTTGGCCCGGAATCGATGGGAGTTCGGTATTGGATGACTTGGAAAAATGCGGGGTCGCCTCTTGCAGACCAAGCGTATACGGATGGCGGGCATGATAGAAAATCTCATCAATAGAACCCTGTTCTACAATCCTTCCCGCATACATCACAGCAATGCGGTCACATAATCCCGCAACCAACGGTAAGTCATGTGTAATAAGCACAATACTTACGTCATCCAACTTATCCAGCAGGCTTAAGATTTCAGTCTGCACGGTTACATCGAGTGCCGTAGTCGGTTCGTCTGCAATGAGAATCTCGGCCTCGCATAATAATGCCATTGCGATCATAACGCGTTGGCGCATGCCGCCGGACAGTTCGTGAGGATAGCGGTTAAAACACTGCTCCGCGTCGGGCATATAAACTCTTTGCAGCATATCGATGGTAAGAATGCGTGCTCTGGATTTTTTGGTATGTTCATGAACCTGTAACACTTCAGTCAGTTGTCGCCCCACAGTAAGATAAGGATTAAGTGAAGTCATAGGATCCTGAAAAACCATTGCGATACGACTTCCACGAATCTTATTTAAACTACGGGCCGGTAAATTCAAGATTTCATTCCCTGCAAATTTAACACTACCCGTTGCTTGTCCATTACCGGGCAATAAACCCATAATGGCGTAAAAAATCTGACTTTTCCCCGCACCCGATTCGCCTACAATTGCAATATTCTCACCGCGATTTAGATCTAAATTCACGCCGTTGACTGCGGGTATATCACCGTCATCTGTCGAAAACGTAACCCGTAAATCACGAAGCGACAGAATCGGCTTCATCGGTCTTTTGGGTCCAATGCATCTCTGAGACCATCGCCCAAAAAATTGAGTGAGAACAAAGTAACGGCGAGGAAAAATGCTGGGAATAAGAGTATCCAGGGCGCTGATTCCATTTCTGAAACGCCGTCAGAAATCAGCACGCCCCAACTGGTCATCGGTTCTTGTACACCCAAACCCAGAAAGCTCAAAAATGATTCAAACAAGATAACTTGCGGCACAGTTAAGGTGGCGTAAATTATAACTGGCCCTAGCGTATTTGGGATAATATGCCGACGAATGATTGCAAAATGGCTTGCGCCTGAAATCATGGCGGCTTCAACAAAAGCGCGCTTTTTTAATGCCAAAGACTGACCACGGACGATCCGCGCCATGGTTAACCATTCAACCGCACCAATAGCGATAAAAATCAGAATAATACTGCGGCCGAAAAAGACCATCAGCAGAATAACAAAAAACATAAAGGGCAAAGCGTACAAAACATCAACGAAGCGCATCATTAAAGCATCGGTCTTGCCGCCCGTATAACCGGCGGTTGCGCCGTAAATAACGCCAATGATGAGACTAACTAGCGTTGCCAGTAATCCTACCATTAACGATATTCGACCACCGTGCAAAGTACGCGCGTATAAATCACGGCCACTGGCATCCGTACCAAAGTAATGGGCCGCAGAGAAGTCTGGCATGGTTCCCATATTGTCCCAATCAATCTCATCCATAGGCCAAGGGCTTAGTATGGGTCCAAATAGGCACAGCAAGGTTATTATAAAAAGAAGAAAAAGTGCCAGCATCGCCGCCCTGTTTCGTCTTAGTCGTAGCCATGCCCTGCCCCATAAACCCGAATAATTATTCATATCGAATTCTTGGATCCAGCCAGGCATAAACAAGATCGACAAGTAGATTCAATAATATAATCAGCGCACCATAAAATACGACTACGCCCATCACCAAGGTATAATCTCGATTTAGCGCGCCCTGCACAAAGTGACGACCAATACCCGGTATGCCAAAAATCTGTTCGATCACAACAGACCCGGTAATAATCGCGGCGGTCGCAGGTCCTAAATAAGAAATCACCGGCAATAACGCAGCCCGTGCAGCGTGTCGCCGCAGTATCAGCCAGCCCGATAACCCCTTAGCCTTTGCAGTGCGGATATACAGGCTGTTCAGGGTTTCGATCGTACTGGCTCGCGTAAGACGCGCAATATAGGCAATCTGCGGCAGACTCAGCGCAATCACTGGCAAGGCGGTGTGGCTAAGATCACCATCGCCCCAACCACCCACTGGCAACCAATGCAGAAACACACCAAATACCAAGGTTAGCAGCGGCGCCATAACAAAATTGGGAATCGCAATCCCGGTCATTGCTACGCTCATCACGCCATAATCCAGCCAACTGTTCTGTCGCAGAGCCGCTAGCGCACCCAATAACACCCCTATGAAAAGTGCGAGAAGTATCGCCAAACCCCCTATCCGTAACGACACTGGAAAGCCACTGCGAATCAATTCTGTAACGCTGTAATCGTGGTATTTAAAGGAGGGTCCAAAATCACCATGTAGAATATTCCACAAATAACGACCGTATTGCAGCGGTAAGGGTTCATCTAAATGATAAGCTTGATCTAGATTCGCGGCGATCTCTGGCGGTACCGGACGTTCACTGTCAAACGGCCCCCCAGGCGCAAGTCGAATCAGGAAAAAAGCCAGGGTTACAATAATAAATAGCGTTGGAATAGCGCCAACAAGACGGCCGAGAAAGTAGCGGAACATTTACTGAGTATCGTTACTGTGCATCCAATGAATCGCTTTTACCACCGGATAAGGCGAAATCATGAGCCCTCCCAGCCCGAGCGTTGTGGCTACCAGTAACATACCATTGATCTCCTGCCCCGCTCCTCCATACAATAGAAGGTATAGGCCAATACCAATCAAGATCAACCCGACGATATGCAGATAGAAAAATATTTTTAGCATAGATTCCATAGTGTTAGTTTTATCCGTTGATACGAGTAACAAACCCGCAGGCAGAAGGATTGTATCAATTCCTGATGGGTAGAGTGTATCGATACCTGTGTCTGTACTCCTTATGCCTAGTGTAGTGTTTAGTAACACAGCTATTCGGAATTTTAGACTCAAGATGCTAATCGACGAATAAATAGATACCAGAAGCGCCCTTACGATCAGAAAACTATTGAAGTATTATATACGATCATATTCTAGCTCGGGATACTTCTCTAAATAAATTAGGTTGCTTTATATGTTAAACAAGAATAAAAAAACAAGGTGCTTTGGTATATCAATGGCAATTGCATCAATCATCATAATGACGCTCTCTCCCACTGTATTGGCGAGCGGCATCGGAGCAAGTGCTAAGCTAAGTACTCTAGGAATAGGTCTGGAACTAAACTATATTCTTTCAGATCAATTTAGTATTAGAGGTCAAGTGAATACAGGGTCCATCGACCAAGATTTTGAAGAAAATGGGGTTGCATACACGAGTGAATTGGACCTTTCCACAATGGGAGCTTTGCTTGACTGGCGCCCATTTTCAGGTTTATTCCGAATGACAGCAGGCGGGTACTCTAATAACAATAAATTAACAGGGTTTTCACATAGCCAAGATTCATATGAGATCGGAGATAGAGTTTATACGGGTAAAGATGCACGAATCGATGCCATCATTGAACTAGGTGATGGATTTACGCCCTATTTAGGCCTTGGTTGGGATAGCAATTCTATTGTTACTAGGGGCCTAATTTATTCTTTTGATATCGGTGTGCTCTTCCAAGGAACGCCTAGCGTTGACCTGAATGCCCAGGGATCTGCAACCGATCAACAAACGGGACTTGTGGTGAATCTAGCAACCAACCCAATTGTACAAAGCGAACTGGCTAAAGAAGAAAGAAACCTGGAATCTGATATTAGTGACTACGACCTTTACCCTGTAATTTCCTTAGGACTAGGCTATCACTTCTAAATATATGAACACAGTATAGTCGGAACCTAAATACTACTCATGAGGGAAATGACTAAGTAAATATCCAACGAAACTTTACTGGCTTGCTCACTAAGGAATGGAAATTTAATCACCTTTACAACTGTAATGAAGGATTTTTGTTTCAGATCAAACTATCTCAAGAGGTGCATATAGCCACAGGATGTGGAGTAGTAGAGCAATGCAGAAGCAATTGCCGAGTGGTTCTACGTAACGATTGAGATCGTTTGATCTGGAGCAAAAAGACGAGTTAGAGTTAAAGATTATTGATTTTCCATTCCTAAGTTTAAGTCCAAACTAAGAATATGCTTTGGGACTACTCTATACTGAGATAACGGGATGGGTGAATATCCATTATATTCTCCTCCCACCCCTTAATCGCGGGATTCACCAAATGCTGAGTCGTATAAAAGTAGATCGGAATAATCGGCATGTCTTCCAGCATCTGTTTTTCAGCCTGTTGTAGCAATTCTCGACGTTTTTCTGCATCGCCTTCAGATTCAGCCCGGTGTATCAGATTATCAAAATTTGCATTCTGATATGCGGAGGGGTTCATCTCGCCTACATCGGATTTGAACAGGCTTAAAAAACTATAAGCATCATTATAATCTCCAATCCAACCGGAGCGAAGAAGGGTAAAATTTCGCAGATTGCGTGAATCGAGATAGACCTTCCATTCTTCATTGCGAAAACGGGTTATAACGCCTAACGTTTTCTTCCACATCGCGGCCATCGCAATCGCAATCTTTTTATGATTATCTGAAGTGTTATAAAGTAACTCAATTTCTAGTGGATTATCTTTAGAATAACCGGCCTTTTTATACCATTCTCGCGCCATTGCCTGACGCGCTTTACGACTTAAATCCATTGCTGGAAGACTTTGCTGAGTGAAATCCAAAATCCCGCGCGGCACCCACGACCAGGCGGGTAGTTCTCCGCCTCGAGTTACTTTTTCGGTGAGGAGACCTCGATCAAAACCAAGCGATAATGCCTTACGCAACGCGCGATTATCCTTGAAAGGCTCGCGAGTGAGATTCAATGCGTAATAGTAGGTTCCTATATAGGGCGAATTACGCAACGAATTTGGTAAATTCTTTTTAATCCAAGCAATTTGCTCGGCAGGCACATCATCCGTCACATCGAGCTCACCCGCCCGAAAGCGTTTCATTGCGGTGTTGGTATCTTCTGTTGGATAGTAAATTACGCTATCCAGTTTTAGCTTAGAGGCGTCTCGAAAATGGGGGTTTTTTACCAGCTTAATATGCGATTGCGGTAACCATTCTTGCAATTGATAAGGACCATTGCTAATCAACTTACCGGGCCGAGTCCAGGCTCTACCATGCTCTTCAATCACCTTACGTGAAACGGGATAGGCCATGTGGTGCGTCAACAGTCCGAGTACGTAAGGCGCGGGTGAGGACAATCGAATTTGTAAGGTTTTATCGTCTAACGCTTGCACACCTAATTTTTCTGCGTTCTTAATATCTCCTTTACTAAAAGCCTCGGCATTATCGATCGGCCACAGTATAAATGCATAATCCGAGGCGGTTTCTGGCGATAGCGCACGGCGAATCGCGTAGACAAAGTCATTTGCAGTAACAATAGTTCCGTCCGACCAACGACCATTATCGCGTAGAAAAAAGGTATAGGTTTTTCCGTCCTCACTTATCTCCCAATGCTCGGCTGCGCCTGGAATGACGGATCCGTCAGCCGCTTCTGTCACCAAACCCTCAAACAAATCTCGCTGGATATTTGCCTCAGTAATTCCGGAGGAACGGTGAATATCTAGAGTTTGTGGCTCGGCACCGTTGCCACGGTGTATTACCATTTTTGCAAAGACAGCTGGCGCGGTAGTTAATACCGATAAAACAATGAGCAAAAGAAGACTTCTAAGATTAGATCTAGGCATAAATAGGATGTCTTAAAAGAGGCAAGAGACCATACAGCAAGCAATATACAAGTTGAAGGCCTATCCTATTTAGACATAAACGCGCCTCTAGCCCCAACAGTAGTCCTATCGGGCTTTTTTAAACGCGTCCGCACATTTTATGATCCATCTATAAGACGATCAGGCGACGCTTTTAATCTGGAGCTTCAGGTTTTTCGCCAAATGACCTGATACACCACTAACACCCTACAATTTTCGCTCGTATATTGTGACTATTAATTCTCTCCAAAAGATCGAATGCTTTCGTCTGTTGTCGATCATAATCAACCACAAGAAGGTCTGGCTTGTGCAGCGAAAAAGTTGCTTGGTTCACGCCTATAGATCCACTTAAGGTATCTAAGAGCATTTCTTCCTCGGCTTCACTGGCAAGTCCATCCACCCAGACGATCGCCAAACATGCGGTATCAGGGGTGGGTTGGTATGGGTGCGCGCCTATTCTTTCTGCAGTACGTAGGTTTGGGGTCGCTGCTGTCAACATATTCATTCTCCTTTAGCTTGTCCTATCGAGAAGACCATTTCCCTATGACTGTGACTTTCCCTACAAGTTATAGAGTATAGACGTTAATAAAAATCTTGCATGGAAACCTAGAGAACTTACCAGAAAAAGCGGCTTTATCTACCCTTAAACTGAATAATATTGTTATTTATAATTAGCATTAAAAGCAATGTATAAGATACTGTCATAGAACTGCAAATCAATCAGTTAAAATACACTTCCAGAATATTTAAGAGGATGATAAATAGGTTTTATTGAAAATATACAGAGAATTATAAGTTTTTCTCTTTAATTTCTTGTATTAACACCCAAGGGGCCACTACGACCGCCCAAAACAGCGGATCGCTCTCCTGCCATGATCGAGCATCTTCTATCGAAGCTTTTTTAAGGTCTTCATTCGCCAGGAAATCCTCCACCACAGCATGATTATCGCGGATAATATCCGCTGCAATATTAAGTAGGTCAGCCTGGCAATCGACTATCAATACAACACCACGCGCAAAGTGGCACTGGATATCTGGCCACAAAACCTTACCCGTTTGTGTATTTAGCTTTGTGGACAGTTCATCAAGGGATTTGGTCATGTACCTAGAAGTGATTTAGCACAAATAATGTAGTTTTTAGGAATATAAGATGAAAAGCATACTGACTATCTATAGCATCAGATAGTTTCTGTATAATACTGATATTTTTACAATATAACCTTTTAACTAAGATAGAAGCTTAAGTGATTGGTATTCGGTTATATGAGCTACTTGGGATACAACGAAGAGCGAAGACGATTGCTTACCCATTCAAAAGGTAATTTGCAGACGGGCTACAAGAACCCGCTCACGAAGCAATTCAAAGACTAAACAGCCGATTAGGTAATAACGACGGCCTTAACGATTAAATAGACTGCCAGAACAAATGCGCCGTAGCTCATTGCATACAAAAAGAGACTAGAGCCACCCCGCCGCTTTAAACCTTCTATCTCGAAGCCACCTTGCCATTTTGGATATTGCTGAATCATAACTTTGCGAGCTCCCTAGAGTTTTATATTTAGTGTCTAATTGTAACGTGGTTCTCAGTTTTTCAATATTAGGGGGAACCCTAGTTTTTCTAGCTTAAAACATCAATAAACACGTAGAATACGTAATTTAAAGCGATCAATGTTCCAAATAAAATAACGAATCCATACCCCAACCATCAGGATTCAACATCTCATTTCGAGTCGTTGTCCGCACAGTAGAGAAATATAATAGAAAGCGGGCTCATTCCTCGGAACTGTAACTTATCGCACATCCTTTACTTAAGCTTGTCATTATCCTGTTACATTGCACCCAATAAAATACGATCTAAATAAATACCACTGAAAAAACAACAAAAGGATTTATGACTACCACCTCTGAAGAAACGCACGAAATTGAAGAGCTCGTACTCAAGGAAGCCGTCATCAGCGCCACTGGCCTGGATGCTGGCGCATTACAAATTGGTATCAAGGGTGATCCATCACTGCGTGAAACTGCTCCTCTTAGGGAGAGATATCAAAGCATACTGGATGAGCGATTTGATGAAATCGGCCCTAGCCTAGAAAGACTCTTAATGCATCAAAGCACCTATCAACTTTTTATTGGGTTTAACAATGCCGAGGTACGAACCTACTCAATTTTTGATCCATTGCGCGAGGAAATTCATTCCGCTGAGAAACTACTGGATAAGAAATACATCGAGCGGCATTTCCCTGAGATACCCTTTGAAGAAAAAATTACCATGATGCGGGAGCTGTATAGTTTTATCTTCCGAAGTAGCCACTATAAGCACGTACCCAGCTATTGGCGAAAAATAATCGACAGACGACATCAAGCGTGGCAGCCCATGAGTATTGAGGAGATTGGGCAAATATGCAGGACGCTTGCGGTCCTCAGAGATTTGGAGAATTACTATCTGCGCAATGTAACGATATCAATCGTACAATCGGTGGTCAGAATGCAGTTTAACTGTGATGGCACACAATTCGTCCGAGCACAGGATTTTCAAAAATTTATAGAAGATAATTTACCCTAACAATCTAACAGTGGTTTTACTGTCTTGCGGTTCGATAACATTCTTGGAAACAGGGCATTGCTTCATACGTTCAACGATATAATCGATATCCGCATCTTCAGGCTGTCCTGATTTAAGTTTGCCTTCAAAACTCACCAGTAACTTGCGTATGTCCCAATCTGCACTGGTCTCAATAGAAATAACACCCTGAGCAGATTCGAGTATCAAATCTCTCTCGGCGCAGTTACTGCGAAAATATAGATGCTGACACCCCAGCAGCGCATAGACGAAAATAAGAAACCCAGGCGAATTGGCGTTTAATTCGAAGGCCTGCCACTCACCTTTTTGCAACACATCGGAATGCAGGTCTACTACGGTGTTCTTGGAGTCCTTATAAGAACAGGACAAGCGCATTTCAAAATTTCGGCTACTCATAACAATACTGCTCCGCACATTCCGACGAGGCCGGAAATAACCGGCCTCGTAGAATCATACATCGCGCGGTCACCGCTGCGGATTTCTATCGGCTGATTTTTGCCGATAGCGGCGTTGCTGAAACAGTTGCGTAGCCCGCTATGCGCCCGTTTCAGCCCTTGCTCTCGACAAAAATTAGCTCGTTATAATTTCCGCATCCGTGACCGCGCGATGTATATACTCTAATGAACAACTTATCAAGCAGCCAATTTGTCTTTAATCGCGTTAACAACATTGTCGCTAGAAGTTGCATCTGCAGTGATCAGCAGACCTTCTTTCTCGTAGTAACCCGCCAGTGGCGCGGTCATTTCGTCATAGGTATCCAGACGCTTGCTGATCGCTTCCTCTGTCTCATCATCGCGCTGAATCGTAGGGCTACCACACAGATCACAAACACCATCAACCTTACTCGGCTTGGATTTAATGTTGTAAATCTCCTGGCATTCGGAGTTAGAGCAGGTACGTCGCGTAGTTAAGCGGTCGAGGATAACGGAACGAGGCACATCGATGTTGACGGCCATATCCAGTTTAATATTCAGTTTCTCCAACATGACCTTCAGCGCCTCAGCCTGGGGGATTGTGCGAGGGAAGCCATCCAATAAAAAGCCCTTTTCGCAATCTGACTCCTGCAAACGCGCACCCATTATGTCCATAATCAATTGGTCAGGCACCAGTTCGCCGCGGTTCATGTATCCCTTTGCTTCCTTACCCAAATCAGACTCAGCCTTAACCGCACCGCGCAAGATGTCGCCTGTAGAAATCTGTACCGAACCATCCATAGCGGTCAACAACTTAGCAACCGTACCTTTACCCGCACCTGGAGCACCTAATAAAATTAATCTCATTCCTATTCCTCATGTATATTTTTGACTAAGCCTAAATCCTAGAATTCAGGCCACTAAAAAGAAGATGAATCGTGTTAGCCGCGTATTGTGCTGCCTAGCCACCTTGGAATCAATGGAATTAAGTTTCTAAATCTGGGTATAAAACAAGTCAATGATTACTCTCCAGGAGCCACTACAACAACGCCAGCAATACGGCATAGCGGGTGACCTTACCCACGGCGATGAACAAAACGGCGGGCAGCAATCGAATACCTGCCCAGCCTGCGGCCAAGCAAAGAGGGTCACCGATGACAGGCAGCCAGGAAATCAGGAGCAATGGGCTGCCATATTTACGAATCCGTTGCAGTGCCTTTTTCTGTGCAGGTTTTTCAAGATCGGGCTTAAATAAGCGATTCTTTAGGTACCAGCCTATCAGCCAGTTGCTTAAACCCCCGAGTGTATTTCCGAGGCTAGCAATGAGTAGCAAGGTCTGTGGTGGGGCAACGCCTTGAGTATGGCTGTATACGAGAACCGCTTCAGAGCCACCTGGTAAGAGTGTGGAAGCGAGAAAACTACTACCCAATAGCGTCCATAAGCCATTGACGTCCAAATTTAGTACTCCTTCAATCTTATAATGACGTATCAGTGAGTCATCAAGCGGTTAGGTGTGGTCTTATTCTCATGAGGAATATAAATACATGGATGTATTGTAGTGGAGGAATGCAGGAGCAATCCCCAGAGTGGTGCTATGGCGATTAAAAATAAGACCGCTAAGGAGTACTAACCCATATTTTTCGTTTGCTGCAACTCAGATAAATACTGAAACAAAAGCCTGGCCGATTTCGGTGGTTTATTCCGCTCTTGCTCCTTTGTCGCATTACGCATCAGCTGCCGTAATCGCTGACGATCTGCAAACACAAATTGGTCAAGCAGTTCATCAAGTACAGAATCATCTCCGGCAAGCAAGCTATCGCGCCATTGCTCGACCTCATGAAATTCCTCAACGACTTTCTTCTTAGGCCTAGCAATTTCATCCAAGGCCAAACGAACAGTATCCACATCATCGGCCTCGCGTAATAAGCCTTCTATGTACTTATACTGCCGTTTGAGCGCCGTATGCTTGAATTTCTTTGCAGCAATAACTGCGCCATGCAGCGGCCGTCCCAAAGATAGGCGTTCAAGCTCTACGTTACCCAAAGCCACCAATCGTTCACCCAATGCCCGTAGAGCGAGCATTTCGCGTTTTTCCTGCGATTTGTTTTTACGTTCCTTGAGCGGTTTTTTTTTCCTCACCGAAGCAGCTCTGGACGTATCATCCATTCAATTTGCCAGCCGCCCTTCTCTTCACCCGCTAAACATACGATAGAGCCTGGCCGAAAAGCGATAAGATCCTGTTCTTCAGACCCTGAGATCATGACAGCAACCAATTTCTCCATAAACGGCAAGTGGCCAACCACCAGCGCATCCGAGCCAGTTTTCGTGATTTCCTCAGCAAAAGAAGTCACTGAATCCAGCGGATTCAAGCCACTCAACTCAGTCACTTCACAATCTTGGGCCAAGAATTTCCCTAACACTTCTGCGGTTTGTCGGGCGCGCATTTTGCCGCTGTGGACCACGCGCGATACTTGTACGCGACCCGCCAGAAAGGCTGCAGTATTCACAACATCCTCATGACCTGATTCGCTTAAGGGGCGCTGTGGATCAAGCTTTTTATCCAGCGCCTCACCGTGCTGTACTAGATAGAGTTTCATATCATCCTTAACCTGTTGAGTAGGCGAACAGTTTGCCCGTTTCTCTTTTTCGAGGGAAGTAGCGCAAGCCTCGGCCTGGGTCTGGTACTATACGCCGCCTCTATAGCAGGCCTGCTGTTTAATTACCGGTTACCAACTTATTTTCCACCTTCAAAAATGCCTCGGCACTAATTTTATGAAAATAATCATACGATACTTCTTTAAAGGCTTACGCATAGTCCTTGGACCCATCTTGCTATTGTGGGACGGCATTACAAGCCCAACCGGTGTTAAGCGCGACATTGACGCCCAACAAAAAATTGATGAGCAAACAAAGAAATTGACGCTCTTTCATTACAAGACCTGTCCATTTTGCATTAAAACTCGCCGCGAAATGAAGCGCCTATCACTCGACATCGAAAAACGTGACGCGCAAAAAAACGAGCAGAATAAAAAAGACCTACTCGAAGGAGGCGGCCAGATCAAAGTCCCTTGCCTTAGAATCGAGGATAACCAAGGGAAAGGGAACATGACCTGGATGTATGATTCTGAAAAGATCATACAATACTTGCAAAGTCGATTTGCTTAAATTCAAGCACCACTATAAACCCCCATCGCTAGAAAAAACCCATGACAGAGACGGATAAAGAAGAACGCCACCGCGCGCGCATGCAGCGGAAAAAAGAAGTCATAGACGCTCGAGTATCCCAAGCCAATAAAGAGCGAGGCATCGTGATTGTTCTTACAGGCAATGGCAAGGGGAAAAGCAGCTCGGGTTTTGGCATGGTTGCACGTGCGCTCGGGCATAATATGCGCGTCGCTGTGGTTCAGTTCATCAAGGGCAGCTTCTCAACGGGTGAAGAGACCTTTTTTCGGCGTTTCCCAGATGAAGTTGAATATCATGTCATGGGAGAAGGCTTTACCTGGGAAACACAAGATAAAAAGCAAGACATCGCTAGCGCAGCTAAGGCTTGGGGAAAGTCACTCACATTTTTACGCGATGAAAAAATTGATATCGTTCTTCTCGATGAACTCAATATAGCCATTAAACTTGGGCATTTATCGGTTGACGATATTATAGATGCACTAGAAAACCGCCCCCAAATGCAGCATGTCATTATCACGGGGCGTGGCGCATCCAAGAAACTGATAGAAGCTGCCGATACTGTCACTGAAATGAAAGATATTAAACATGCTTATCGCGCTGGCATTAAAGCTCAAAAAGGGGTTGAACTGTAAAAAGCGCAGAGCTGGCCAATCAATTTCTGTTCTCAGAAAAAAGCCACAAATACCGAGTAATCAAACCGTTGCTTGCCTAAATCAATTTTGTCTCCTATCCTTAAACCTACAATACTAAATAAATAGGAAAATAATAATGCAAACACTATCCAAAATATTTACAGCTTCTTTAGCCATCATTTTTATCAGCGGTTGTGCGTCCATGAGTCAACCCAAACGCACCGCATATACCGGCGCTGATAACGTAGGTACCGCAACCCCTGAAATGCTGATAGGAAACTGGAGCGTAAAGCTACTAAACCCCATCGAAGGAGAGACTACTTCAGGTGTTAAAGCTCACTATAAGTCAGATGGAACAGTCGTAATGAATGTTACCCCACAATCACCCGCTAGCCCCATGGGAACAATAGCCTTGGAAATGGTGGGGGCATGGTCGATAGAAGGAGATAACATTGCAGTACAGCTTACCTCTATGAAGGAAACTTCAGGCAATAAGATGGCAAGTATGATCGTGGGTATGATGGGCAATATGAAGGAAAAAATGGGTGGTAAAGCCAATATCTATGAAGCTAGCTCCGACAGAGTTGTCTTGGTCTCTGACGAAGGACAAGCACAGGAATTAACGCGAATTCAGTAATAACCTACCGGCAATAATTCAGGCTCGCCCTACAGCATATGAGCTTCATCTCAGGTCAATAATTTCGGCGGCAATAGCAATCTGCATTAATTTACGTCATTCATCAGAGACTCCATTTTAGCGATTAACGTAACCGCTGCGTTATCGCTAAAGCGCCGCCCTTCATCAATGTACTCCCACACCGTGGCATCATTTTTCCATCCGCCTTGTTGCTTAATGACCTTAAAATCCACACCTTCACGCGCAGCAGACGTCGATAGCCCCCGACGAAAACTGTGGCTACTGAGTTCTGACGCAAAATCAAAGCCACAGGCTTTGCCTAGGGATTTCAACAGATCATTGATTGCAGCGGGATTCAAGGCACGGTTCTGCACCTGGTCCCAGCGGTTAACGGGTCGAAAGACGGGTCCAGATTCAATGCCGGCGATTTTGAGCCACGCTTTCAAAGCCCTCACCGGGCAGATACGATCATGCCCCTTGGGCAGCGCCCGATACAGGCCCTCCCCTTCCTGATCCGTTTTTGAGCGCGGCAGTTGCACAATAAGCCCTTCCGGCTCCCAGCGCAGATCTTCAACCTGAATGGCCACCAACTCACTGCGCCGAAACGCTCCCAAGAAACCCACCAGCACCAGCGCAAGATCGCGTGCGCTTTTAAGCAAGGCCGTTCGTTTTTCTAAGACCACCAGCATGACGGCCACATGTTCGAGGCGCAAAGCCATCGCTTTTTGCTTAGGCTTAGCGTGCTTGTGCCGAATGCCCTTCATCGTCTTGCGCACGGTGGGATCCTGAACAGGATCGGCAAAACCTTGGTAGCGGTGCCATTGGCTGAGCGCCGTCAGTCGCGCACTCAGAGTGCGCGGGTTGAGTGTCTCGGCATAATCCAGCAAATAACGGATCAAGGTGTCCCGGTCCGTGGGCAAGTACCCGCCCCAACGCTCAAAGTGGCGCACGGCCGAACGGTAGCTGCGCCGCGTGTTCTCGCTGGTGGCCGCTTCCAGATACCACCGCTGTTTCGCTTGCAGCTCCGCCGGTGCCGTCTCTTTATCAGGTGGAGCAGGAAGGCGCTCTCTACTTGACGCAGGTAACGCGCCCTCTCGATGACTTATGTCGTTCATATTGCCCTCTCAATCACTGCCACAGTAAATCCCGGGTTTGTAACGCCGGTACAGACGCGCAAATCTCAAAAAATGCGCTAACCTACGATATCAATCCTTATCGATGGTTAGTATCTGGCATGGATAAAGAATACACAAACCCTTATTATTATGTAATATTACGTATTACTTATTACGTTACTTTATAATCATAGAAGAGTTTTTTGCCATGGCACGTGCTGGAGTTACCTATCTCGAGGTCGCCAAAGCGGCTGAAGCCATTCAACATCGCAGCCAAAACCCCACAGTAGACCGGGTGCTAGCACATCTGGGCACCGGCAGTAAAAGCACCCTCGCACCTTTACTAAAACGCTGGAAATTAGAGAATGAGGAAAAAACAGATTCCGTAGGACTGCCGGACGAGGTACTAAAAACAGTCAAGACCGTACATGAACATCTGCAACAGATCGCAGATGACAAAATAAAGCAGGCAGAGAATGCATGCTTGTCTACCGTAGCGGCCCTACAAGAACAGGCCAATCAGGCGGAACACAAGACCAAGGAGCTCGAAAAGCAGCATCAAGACCTTCAAAAACGTCTTAAAGCGCAACAAACCGACAACCGCTCATTACGCACAGAACTTGAGAAAGAGCATATTAAAACGGCAAAACTAGAGGAGGCACTCAGCCATACTACCGCTCGCTTGTCGGATGCCAAAGCCACTTTTGAGGAGCAAAAACAGGAAAATCAACACATTCGAGCCCATTTTGAACACTACCAGACCAGTGTGGCAAATGATCGCCAACAGGCACGCGAACAGTCCCACGCCATCAAAGTGCAACTTGAAGCGCGTATCCAGGAACACTCTCAACAACTAAAGAATGCCGTCACACGCCACCAACAACTTGCTATAGAGAAAGACCAATCCGAACAAGCATTAATGCAACAGCGCGAAAAATACGCGCAGATCAAGCAGCAACACCAAACCCTCAAACAGGAGGCCCAACAATACAAGGCGTCAATAAAACACCTAAAGAAAGAAGCAAGAAACCTGAACCAAGAAAGAATAGCCTCTGAAAAACACGAGCAAACTTCCGCAAAGCAAATCATCGAACTTACCACCACTGCGCATAGCTTGGAGCAAGAGCTAACTCGATTAAACCAACAGCTTTCAGAGGTTACTGATACCGCAACAAGACTGACCGATGAAAATAACTTTATCTGCCAAGAAAAAGCCCATTTACAGGGCCAGCTAAAGCAACTTGAACGCCGTGGCTAAGCAACATATCAATAGTTGCGTAAGTAATCGCAGTAGTAGAGTGACGACGTCTTCCCGGTAAGGATACCGGGATCCAGTTCACACGGATGTGGATTGCCATGGGTGGAGCCATCCGTGGCACCTGGATTCCGGCTTCCATGCCGGAAAGACGAGAACAGATTAGGTCCATCATGCGAATATATACGCAACGATTAATAGCAGCTGACGGATTTTCCTAAAAGACCAGATGTAGAGACCCTAGCCATCCGGATAGATGCTATTCCCTGACCATTGCTGTTTGTTTATTTGATACAACACATGCTCTCGAAGTGGGTGTTTTTTGGGAAGTATTGGATGTTCGAAGTTTTCTTGAGTATTAATCATCCCTAGCCTTTCCATAACTGCCCAAGAGTTTTTGTTTAAAGCAGATGTAAATGAAAATACTTCAGATAATTCAAGCTTATTAAAAGCAATATCTAAAGAAGCTCTTGCTGCCTCCGTAGCATAGCCTTTTCCCCAGTATTCTTTTGCCAAACGCCAACCAATTCCAACACAGGGTGTCACGGGTAAATCATAAGTCGTTTCGTGAAGACCGACAAAACCCATAAATGATTTTTCAGAAATCGACTCCACTGCCCACAAACCCCAACCCTTTTCCGATATAAGCAATTCAAGTTTTTGAGCCAACGCATTACTTTCTTCTGTACTAAGAATACTGGGATAAAACTCCATAACGACTGGATCAGCGTTTATTTTGGAAAACTCAGGCCAATCCTCCTTGCGCCATTGCCTCAGTATAAGACGTTCTGTTTGTACTCCGATTAATTCCGTCATCACTGAGATTTATCAATATTGCTGACCACACTTTGGAAGTGCTCAACCTCGGGAAACGGGTCGTAAAAATGGTGTAGCAACGAGCACCATTCCTGATATTCTTTGGATTCTCTAAAGCCAATCGTATGATCTTCGATTGTTCGCCAGTTTACGAGAAGAATATAGCGGCTGTCATTTTCCATACTTTTCTCGAGTTGATGAGAAATATATCCATTCATACCAGAAATGATAACTTGTGCTTTACAAAATGCCTTCTCGAATCCTGTCTCTTTCCCCTTCTTTATGTCAAGAATTGCAACTTCTATAGTTTTTCACATAAATAATTTCTCAGTCTAACTCAACAAGATATGCTAAATTCTTCACGCATTTTCTTCATTACTCCAAGCACTTTAGAGGCATCATTTATATAGGATTCAAAGGTGTCGACAACAGAATCACGCAGATCTTCAAATTTCTCGAAGTACTTCAAATGAGTGGCATCTCGCTTGGTGTTCTTCCAAAGTTTTTCAATGGGATTGTAATCAGGAGAAAAGGAAGGCAGACGTTCGATACTTATATTCTGTGAATGCTCGTTGACAAAATCTTTCACGATCACTCGGCCATGATAAGG
>JAUTBT010015848.1:0-13766 GCA_032361225.1 Lepetodrilus schrolli
CGGTATGATGCGACCGGGGATCGAACCCGCGACCTTCCGCACTCCGAGCCGACGCTCTAACCATTACGCCACGGAGCCGGCCTCATAACCTCGGCTCCGGGCCAGAGGTGAGCATTAAATAATGCTCAAAAATATGGAAAGTGGACTATTTTAAGAGGTCAATTACATAAAACAGAATGAAGTAATGAAGATTTCTAGTCAAGGCAGGCTTCTAATCCAAGGATTTACAGTATATTAGTAACTATCAATACTTTTTCCTGTGATTAACTTATATTGACACGGGAGTTTCAATGATCAATAACTAAATATTTTTACCGATCGACACAATTGCTACAACTAAGTAATATCCGCCTGACGTACCAGTTGCCCACGCGGCGACCCTCTCTGCGCCAAGTCCTCCAGGAGTACCAGCGCACGTGACACATTGTGCGGCAGGTAGTCGCCAAACAGGTGGCCAAATGCCACGTGCTCCAAGGCCTTCGTGTGGTTCTTCTCCGCCGCCCTCAGGAAGTGGATGTATGCTCTGGAGCAGGAGGTTGATTGAATTGGTGTTTTACTTCACAGAGTAAATATTTAGGAAGACGAGGGAAAATGTTATTATCATTATCTACTTACCAACGAAAGACTGATATTTAGCAATCTGAGAACATTGATATCATTACTGCAGTGACGAGAACACCTTTCCAGTACTACTGAACCTGCTGTGAACCACGATGCTGACTGGCACTTTCGTCAGTTCATCGTACACTTATTTGATCGATTTGACACACTATGTTAAACATTCATGTTGTACCAAACTTGTACCAGTTGTTTGTTTGTTGATTCATTGAACATATTCTGTTTTGACTTCTAATTGTTGTAAAAAAAAAATATTGAAGGCTACTTCATGGTAATAGTTTGCATTTTATTTCAAACCTTTCGACGATATATTGCGACACGTCATTTGCCAGCTCATGATGTCACCATCTATAGAATTTATAGTTTTCTATTCAAAGTTTTGTTGATAAATACACGCTGTGATCAAAGTATGTAGACTGATTGATACTTGAGCATGTCTAGTGATTAACTCAACTAAGCATGTCTAGTGATTTACTCAACTAAGCGTGTCTAGTGATTTACTCAACTAATCGTGACTGAGCCACGATCTCCGCAGACATGCACTATGAATGACTGTAACTCTTGGCCCTGTTTATGATCTCTCATTATAGCGCTCTATGCAATATCACTGGGGGTACTTCGTGGACCCCTAAAGTAGCGGTATACCGAGGGTTGACTGTACATAAATAAAGTGTGTAATAAATATGATATTTAACGCGCCACTCGTGAAAATATCTCCTTTCCCACATCACCTGATGAGAGATACATGCTATTTCACTACACAGATGAAATATCCTCCATTTATCATCAGTAATATTGTCAGCAGGCCCCAGAGATAAAATATTATGCTTGTTTATTTCAGATAATAATGGGTGGCAGTCAGTTTGGTTGTCGTTCACAAAACAACAAAACAAGCGCAAAAATACGGCCTGGTTTTGGAGCTGAATAACACATTGTGGTTTGCTGAATTAAAGGTTACAATCACATTTGATTTGACAGGGCAATTGCTAAAATATTACCTGGGTTTATCGTATTTTTTTGGAGATATTGAATAATGGGTCACAGTTACATGGCCATCTTTGGCAGTACAATTACTAAAATACGACCTGTTTTTCAGAAGTGTTGAATATAAGGTGGCAGGTACATGGCTGTTATTAGCTGCAAAAGCATTAAAATAAAATCTGTTTTTCCATGGATGTTGATTTATTGGGTTTTGGTCACATTATTTTGAAAGTGATATTATATATATTTCAATACCTTGCAGAATAAATTGTGGGGCTTCGTAATAGAAAACATGAACTCACCGAATATAATTCTTAGCAAACGTTCCATTGATAAGCCCCAAGCCTTGTTGGTACATCTCCTCAGCTGAAACAATGTTTTATGCTTATCAATCAAAAATCAAATACTAGAGCAACACACAAATTCAAACCTTGAATAATGTGTAAACACATTGGTTACCCGTACTCAAGTTGGTGTGAAATTAGGTCATAATCACTAGACGAGTAAAATTAGTGACATTGTTGGATAATTAAAATACTGCTTACAGGGGGATATACTGTTGCCACCAGCATGTTTTGACAGTTATCTCCCTTACCTTCCTTTTCTTCAGGAGTCAATATTATTTCCTCTTCCTTGGGTGGCGCCTCCTCCTCCTCCTCTGAAAACATAAATATCGACCATTCACCACAAAAAGCTGAGCGAGCGCCGAGAGCCTCATAAATGGAAAGAGAAAAAATACAACATTAAAGGCATACAATCACGGGTTTGTTTACATAATTCATCATCATCATTTAGATGCAAGTATATACATTTGATGTGTCTTCACAAGCACATTGGGTAACCAGCTACATTTTCCACATATTCCACTGGTTTTTTTTAATATTTTCATATTTTATTATTTTTTAATATGTATGTTAAAAGAATATCTGATATGTCATTCTTGAAACAGTTTACAGTTATTCTTCCATTAAAGAACCCCAATCTTTAAATAAAAATGTGTTTAGACAGAAAACAATTAAGTTGAAATTTAACATTACATGAAGACATCCTCAATCAATTCAAATATTTATATATTTTAAAATGAATATTTATAGTCAAATACGAGATATTGTGTACGTGAATTAAAACATTTTTATTTCATCACTAATTTTTTTAAAATTAATTAATGCATTTACTGTTTATTAATTATAAATATTAAATCACAGCACAAGTAAGAATTATTGTTGTGTGATTATCCACAGTACCACAAATCCTATCCAATTTCCTGGTTCATATTTTTTTGGGTGTGGACATTTAAGAAGAAAAATGACACATCATAAAGATTTAAGTTTATGCTGTTGTGCATTTGCACTGTGACTTCATAGCAATGATATGACATCACAATGGTAGCGATGACATCACAACGGTAGAACAATCAAATAATTGGGTCAAGAAATATCTACAGCAGTAGATATCGCCTGTAGATATCGCTGATCTCTCACAAGTGATATCTACTGCACAGACATAGCATTGGGTGATAATTATTGTTAATGTCTAGAGTTGGTAGCAGAGTATGTTGTTATAAAATGTGTTATTCAATATTTATATATTTTTAACTTAAAATGTATTTACTTTTAACGATAAAATTAAAAATTATAACAGGATGTTGCTGCTATTTCAAACATAAAGATTCTAAGACAAAATATCCTTATAGTTATTTGATTCCCTGGTTTATGGATCCACCAAACCTGATTTTTTTCCACTTTTGAAAATAAAAATAATTATTTATTTATTCTGCTGACACGGCACAAGTCTTTTGCAAATTATAATAATAAATGGTGAAGGAAAAGATTGTATATAACACATCATTGAAGCCTAGTAGGCAATGGTGAATACAAAGTTGTAACCAATTTGATTACTTACTGGTAAATATGTATAAAAATAAACAGTCTAATTTATAGCAATTACTGCTATTGACAAGAATTCAAATCTAAAAAACGTATTATGTGTACTAGTATTTATAACAATTATTGACAATTATATTGATCAATGATATTTATTTTCTGACAACTGACCATTCATAATCTCCAATAATTTATATTTTTATATTGTACCCGACTGACTGGCTAAAATATCATATTATATTTATTTATATTTTCGACCGCCTGAGACAAAATGATCACAGAAAAAACCCAACTTAAACTAGGGAATTAAATAACTAGGACCTAAGTGTAATAAATAAGATGCTAGAATACACAAAACCAATAAATAGCATAGTCCACACATCAGTAACACTGTATTATTACATTTTGAGCTTGTTGATATTATGTTGGATAAATTCTGATGATGCTTATAAAAGTAAATACTTGTAATATAATATTATTTAATAATAACACAAATATTTTCACATTAAACATTTTACACATGACAAACATTTTAAAATGCATATACATGCATTTCAGCAATTTATGATAAGATAAATGGAATATTTCAGCAATTTATGAGAAGCTAAATAAACATTGCAGCAGAAACAAAACATAAATACATTATAAGGAGTGATTTGGCAAAGCGTGCACAAAAATTTTAAAAAATAGAAATAAAATTGGGCACATACACTATAACCTTTAACCTTATCCCTTCTGAGTCATCTCCTGTAATTCTGTGATAGGCATCATCTACTTAACAACTGGTAATGGTCCTTTTTTGTTTTTTTTTGATTGGAGTTTTAAGTAGCTTTCAAGATTCTTTCACTTATATCACAACTTGTCAGTTTAGGACAGGAGGAAACCCGCAACATCTGTAGCACTGAATGTTGCAGTAAACCTGCCAGCATCGATTGGTACTGACAAGACCACCAAGGATGATAACTGCATTGCCACTCTACAGACATTGCATCCTATCAATATCGCGTCAGAAAGGTAACTTTCGTGAACACTGATGACGGGCCCCCGGGGCGGAATTTGATCCTGGAACCTTGGCTCCGAAGTCCCAACTGTTCTACCACTGCGCTACCACCCGCCCTCAATGATCCTGGGAAATACATACATATATAATGGAGAAAAAAAACTTGTTCTGTAGCAAGCAAGATTGCTTTTCTTAAAAATAATAGACAAACAATTGTGTTATGTAAAGCAACTCCCTTTCGCATATTGTGCCATTTGTAAACTTTGTCTAAATAAAATATATACAATCAATATTACTTTGTTGAAATTATATACAATTTTAACCGCTGCAAGATAACTCTTATAATATAATAATAATATAATATTTCATATAGTATATAACTATATAGTATATCATTCTTATAGTAAGAAACTTTAAAGTGGTTAATATACAGCCCTTAAATTAATTTAATTTTATGGACAGCAATGACTTATCCCTAGTGTCTCCATTAGAGACATACAGGTAATGTCTTTGTATCATCCATGAGAGAGCTGCTTTAATGTGGGTGGGAATTCTCATTCCCATTTCAATCAAGTATTTAAAAGCCAGAGGAGTTCTCTGATTGGTTGACTTTTATCGTTTTTCATTAGCTACACTTGGCTAAAAAAATGGAGCAAAGTGGTCTGTGTATTACCAAAGATCTTTGATGGATAAGTAGGTGAGCGAATTATTGTTTTACGTAACAACGGGAATCTTTCACCCATACGTGACGAAGTAGGAAATAGGTGTGTTTCAGAGGCAGATTCCAAGCAGGAAAATACTTAATTATATCCCAGTTGTTGTAATCGAAATTACCGCTCTGTAAGGTACCTCTGGATGCCCCCAGCAAGGAAAAGGTTAATAAAATTAAATATGAAAATTAAATATGAAAATCAATATGCGTCCTATTTCCAGGGATACAAGCAGTGGTTGAGGTGGATATAAAGCTAAGACAAACACACAATACAATATGGAAATTTAAATATGTGTATATCATCATACATTATTAGAATATAAATTGTGTAACCTAGCATGATTATTATGAGATTTCAATTTCAATAAAAGTGAATATTAGTAGCATATCACCTACAATTATGGTCGAAACAGAAATCAACTCTGCTAGCCCAAAACTAGTCTAATCTATATCTGATAGCAGAAACATTATGGAGATGAAACAACTTTGTTTAGCCCAAAACCTATCCTCAAAATCCTTGAATGGGCTGGGTTTTGAGGAATGGTCCAAACCAACTGACTATTGAAATACTTCTGCTTAAATAATGAAGTGTTCTAATAACAATCTCCATAAAGAATAAGAAATGAAATTAATACAATGCACAATAAATAATAAACAGGATCACACAATCAATCCTCGAAGAAGAATGTAAAGATATGGGTTGAAACAGACACGATAATAATTAAGCATAATTTCACAATCTGATGTCCACTGGTAAACTGTGAATATTATCTGAAATATAACACCAAACATGTTAAATTGGACAGATACTGGTTACTGACATAATAATCTGATTTCACCTTACTTGAGAAATATGTCGATTCATAGGAATTAGTTATTTTATTTTATTTGAATTGGAGTTTAGAGCTGCTTTCAAGATTCTTTCACTTTTATCATGGCTTGTCAGTTTAGGGCAGGAGGATCCCTGCAACATCCGTAGCACTGAATGTTACAGTAAACCTGTAAGCACAGGCTGGTACTGACAGACCAATGATGATACCTGCATTCACTGCCACTCTACAGAGCGCGCATCAATATCATGTCTGAAAGGTAACTTTCCCTAACTTTGATGCTGGGGTCCCAGGACTGGATTTGGTCTTTAGTCCAATGTTCTAAAATTATGCAACCCGTCCCTCATACGAGTTAATGCTCCCTTACTTCACTGGTTTTTCTGACTGAACAATATTCACCGATTGGACAAACTGCTCACCATATAGACTAAATGCTCAACAACTGAAGTCAATTCTCCTCAATATGTTTATCTCACAGATTTGAATCAATATTTAGATAACATGAAATTCTCACCGTCACTTAAGTCAAGATTCCTCTAGCCTTCCCTGCTGACCATAAGATACCTTTTATATGGGCATGGTCAGGGGAAAGACCATAGCCATATAAAATGTATCTTATGGTCAGCATTTTGTTTTTAAATTGGGGTTTAGAGTCGCTTTCATGATTCTTTCACTTATGTCACGACTTGTCAGTTTAGGGCAGGAGGAAACCTGCAACATCTGTAGCGCTGAATGTTGCAGTAAACCTACGATCACCGGCTGGTGCTGACAAGACCAAGGATGATAACTGCATTGCCACTCTACAGACATCACATCCTATCAATATCGCGTCAGAAAGGTAACTCTCAGGAACATTGATGCTGGGCCCCCGGGGCGGGATTTGAACCTGGAACCTTTGGCTCCAATGCCCAACGTTCTACCACTGCGCTATCCCATGAAGTAATTAGCATGAGATCTGCTCGATGATACTCCTCCGACTAGCTTGTGTGAAGGATAAAATGTCGGCTGTGGAAAACGTGAGTGTAGAGTGTAGATTATGTTACCTTGCCAGCTTCGTATTCACTGGTGATCATGGCTACTACTTCCACGCCCTGTTCATACACCATCACCCAGAAATCATTGACCGTGAGAGGAATCGGTGATTGTGTGGCAATGAACTTGGGACAAGATGGCGCCAAGTCCTGAAAAATATTTCATACGTGTCTACTCTACCTATGTTTAGTTTAGTTTAAACATATTTTATTCAAGACGAAACAGATAGGTTACAAGTTATTACAACTTAAATGAAAACTGCTCCAAGAGAAGGGCAAGAAAAGATGGGGAGAGAAGAAAGAAATATTAGGAATGAAGGAGATATATGTACATATTCAGTAATTGTAAATATTTACATGCGCATATTTTAAGTAAACCATTTTGTTTGCTTAATGCACAACTGTACTACTCTACCTATGTACATATGAAAACACAAAATGCTAAGTTTTACTTGATAAATTGTTAAACATAAATGAGAGAACCACACAGATAACAGTACTTTCTGAACAGATATCTGAAAATACTTACATTCACCCAACTAGCATTGATATAGTCGTCTTTTAACGATGACAGCATCACTCGTGTTTCATCATCTGAAACAAGCGATTCCATATCAAGGATAAAATTAATCCCCCAAAAATACTGAGCTAAGGCTGCAGTATGTAAAATACAACGTTAGGACTGGTGAAAAGACAGAACAGTTCTTACAATTTTGAAGGCATTATTTCATTTTAGATGCTGGTTGAAAATGGACCAGTCCTTACAAGGCATTATGTCAGGGTCTCTGTTCTTCATGGGGTAGCACCGAGCTATGGCGATAGAATGCTTCTTTCCATCATGTTCATGGCAGTCCACTAATTCCTGCAACAATGCATTGGAATCTGTCAGTAACTAGTGAGGGTAGTAACAGCTATTGAAGTCAACAAGAAAATTGGCATAGTTCTTTGGATAAAGTAAAGTATAATTGTTATTTGTTCATAAACGTACATATGGTAAATCCAACACACAATGCATCAACAATTCAGTTGTTGAGAAAAATACAACACTCATGATGAGGATTAGGATGAGATTAGAAACATACCACATGAAAATACATATTAATATATCTATTAACGAAAACATACCCTCCATATGCTGTCTAGTTTGGATTGACCCATCACATTTGCAACCAGGAGCTCATCTACAAGTTTTCCAAAGGCTTCCACATCAGACACAAATTTGTTTAACTCAAATGTAGTGGAATACGGCTCTTTTGGAGGCTCGAATATATCCCGGTTTTTCCTTGCCTCCTCTTTCTGCTGTTGTATCTCTTGGGCTGTCAATACCTTTGGCGCTATCATTGGTGCAGGAATGGACGAATCCTTGGCACTGCCAGGACTAGATGACAGAATCTCGTCCAACGAGGTGCTCTGTCTGGACAAGTTGGCGTGGTTCCGTTGCTGAGAGTGGAGGGTGGGGCTTTGGGCAGCTGGTGGCTGCTCAACAGAGGAAGAGGCAGGGGCAGGGGCAGGGGCAGGGGCAGGGGCAGGGGCAGGGGCAGAAGAGATTGCGACAACTGTGGGTGCCAGGGAGTCCTGGGGCTGGGAACTGGGATGTATCTGGTTCAGAGCTGCTGGGGTAGGCTGCATCACTGTTGGATATGGAACAGGTGCTTGAGAAGGCTGTGGATTATAACCCTGAGACACCTGAGGGACCTGCACTGACTGAGGGTTGTAGCCCTGTGAAGTCTGTGTTCCTTGCACCGGTTGCTGGTTGGATCCTTGGGAAGTGATTGGTCTCTGTACTTGCTGGGAATATCCTTGATTTTGCTGGGAATATATTTGAGGAGCTGGGGCAGGTTGCTGACTGTATTGCGGTTGAGGAGGTAACTGGTTAGCCTGTTGCTTGGAGCTTCCTTGCACTTGTGGTTGTGGGTTGTATCCTCCTTGACTCGCTGCTGGCTGCATTTGTGGAACACCCTGTTGACTACCCAATGCACTGGTCATGGCTGATCCCTGCTGGTTAAACTGGTATTGCCCAGTTGCTGCACTTGGTTGCTGGTATCTGAACGTACCCATCTGTTGTTGGAACTGAGGCTGACTACCAGGAGGACCGCCAAAGCCAGACCCTCCTGTCGCCACAGTTGACTGCACATAACCTCCTTGTGGAGCTATACTATGGCCAGTATACTGCTGGGACACTATAGCCTGCTTGCTATATGCTTGACCAGGGACACTTTGCTGTTGAGGCTGATGGGCCTGGACAGGTGACCTGTTCATGTGCTGGTTGTATAGTGTTCCAGCTCCCACTGAACCTGCCTGTGGCTGCAGATTATGTGTCACTGCTGAGAACTGACCCTGCCCAGGAAACTGATGACCATTTTGTTGCAGAGCTGTGGGGTTCTGCTGTTGGGTGGGTGCTGGAGGCCAACTGCCTTGTGTGGATGTTTGAGGTTGTCTGATGTAATTCAACTGCTGAGAAACTGGAACAGGATTGGGTTGACCTTGCCATGATTGAGTCTTTGTTTGATTATTAACCATACCAGCCTGGCGCTCAAAATCAGGTTGTACTTGCTGCACTATGGGTGGCTGCATTCCTTGCTGAACTTTTGATTGGTTCTTGACTCCTTCAGGAAAGCTGGGTTGCTGGAATTGCTGATGTTGTTGATGGTATTGTTGTTGTTGTTGTTGTTGTTGTTGTTGTTGATAACCCTGAGAGTATTGAACCTGCTGAAGTGAATACTGAGGATTAATCTGTTGGTTCCTTTGAGGACCGCTCTGAGACACAGCTGTATATTGACTAGTTGGAGGATGAGCCACAGGCAGTGGTTTCTGTTGCTGGAATGGTTGGACAGATCCAGACATTGGAAAATTCTGAGGTGCAGGAGTCAAGTCATGCCCAGCTCCATGCAGATGTGCATCCTGTGACACAGGACTGGACCCACGACCACCGGCTGGTAACATCTGCTTGTATGTGTATTGTCCATGTACGGTCTGTCTAGTCTGTGGCTGTTGGTGAACGTGTCCCTGTGATTGGATGTGGCCGGCATACCCCAGGCCCTGTCCTCCATGGTAGGCATGCTGGTGGTCAAACTCTCTGGTCGGGGGGCCATTGGTGGGAGAGATGACCGGCGTCTCGACAGATGACACCGTGTTAGTATTAGGAGCAGAAGGACGAGGGCCATACCCAGGAGCCATCTGATGCATGGCAGATGTCTGGTCTGCTAAACCTCCTGGGGTATTTTTCAACTGCATAAAGAAACCCTTTGGAAGTCTGGAGAGCTGGGCCTGTATTTCTGGCGGCAAATTTGGGTCTATTCCAGCATATTGGGCAGGAGCTGCAGACTGAGGGTGAGTTTGGTGTCCTTCAGTTAGATCAGGACCTGGAGCCGTATCCTTCATCTTGGCAAAGAAGCCTGCTGGAAGTCTGGCCAGCTGAGCTGTTAGTTCCGGTGGCAGACTGGAATTATCTAGACCAGCTGTGTCTTCTACTCCATGTGCCTGTTTGGCTGGACTGCCCCGTGGAGACCGACTTCTACCCTGATGTACAGGAGAGCCAGACAGACTGGCAGGAAGAGAGCCACTGGGGCTGCCACCAGACAGGTCATCAGATGCTCCTCGGTCCATGACCTTGGGGCCAAATGTTGCTGGTTTCATGAATGGTAGATAGTCCTTGAGCTTGGGACCTTCAAAGGTAGGCAAGCTAGGTTCCACAACTGATTGCCCTGCAGCTAGACCCGGATACTGACCAGACACAGGCTTAGGTGCAGCTGGCCGGGATGGTGCTGGCTCTGTAACATGGAAATAACTATTTGTACAGATGGCATACACCACTAGTCCTTGAGCTCGGTACCTTCAAAGGGAGGCAACTATTTGTACAGATGGCATACACCACTAGTCCTTGAGCTCGGTACCTTCAAAGGTAGGCAAGCTGTTGTACAGATGGCATACACCACTAGTCCTTGAGCTCGGTACCTTCAAAGGGAGGCAAGCTGTTGTAAGGTTGCATACACCACTGCTACCACATTACTTTGTCCAATTCTTTCGAGCAATAATGTTCTAAATTTACAATAACTAGGATAACCTTGTAGACTGGACAACACCTGTAAAGTATTATCAGTGTATGTTTGCTGCCAGTACCGACCTTTAGGCGCAAACCTCCTGGTGATCTGATCCCGCTCCTCCTGCTGCACCCGGCACACTGCTCGGCAACGCTGTAGTATGCGGCCCACAGTCTCCTCCAGCTTCCTGTAGTAGTCCAGGCCCTTCTGAGACTTGCCCATCAGGTCCTCGTACACCTCGTACGACTTGATCAGCTCGCTGATACGTGCGTCACGCCTCAAATACAAACACCAGTACGGCTCTCAATCAATGGGCAGGTCTTTTGTTATTACTTTACATGTAATTTTGTCTACAACATTCTTGAGTGGAACATATATTTAGATAAATATCCCAACATTTTATCTGTAAACTGCAAGGATCCTTGTGAAGCTGATGAACAATATGGTATGGTAAGGACAGTCTGACCCCACGTAGCCCGCTGTCAGTACGACACGCACCGTCTCAGCACATTCAGGAGGAGGCTGCAAGGTGAGCACTGCGCACTCCCCCAAACACCTACCCACCACTACCACCACTGTTCTGAGTACTAGAGCATGTATTACCTGGCAATTGACTGACTTGTGGCACGTCGTATCGTGGCATATCTGGCATTTGTGTCAGTTAAGGCACGTAGAATGTTCTCTTGAGCAGTTAAGTTCTGATGTATCAGGCCAACAAGGCTTTCATGCTTCTTTAACTGTTCACTGAATAATGCCTGTAAAGGTGTCAAATATTCAAAAGTTTCAGGATATAGGATATAAATAAATATGTGAACATTTTGACAATCTTCAGAGCACATTAACAGGAAGATAATATTTAATACATCTACACGTATGCATGGGTAATATACTACCTTAAATGTTGATGGTAGCATAATGCCCAAGCTGGGAGTCAAGTATTGAAGTAGAAGTAGTTCATAGCCGTTTTCAAGATTCTTGCTCTTATCAAAGTTTGTCAATTTATGGCAACACCTGCAACACCCGTAGTGCTGAGTATTACAACACCCGTAGTGCTGAGTATTACAACACCCACAGTGCTGAGTATTACAACACCCATAGTGCTGAGTATTACAACACCCGTAGTACTGAGTATTACAACATGCATAGTGCTGAGTATTACAACACGCATAGTGCTGAGTATTACAACACCCATAGTGCTGAGTATTCCAATACTCGTGCATTGTGTGAGAACGGTAACTTTCACAGACGTTGATGCTGGGTTTGAACCACTGTTATTCTACTGGCCTGGATAAATGTTCACCGTAACGTACGTCTTTGTTCTCGCCGTCCTGCATGACCAGGACATTGGTGATATCGTCCTTCTGGATTTGTGTGCGCAGTTCCTCCATCAAGCTTAGTCGCTGCTTCTGCATCTCGTCCACCTTAGACAGGAGATGCTGCAGCTCCTGCACGATGCGCTCGTCCTCGGGGCCTGAAACATGCAGTGCACTTTACGTGTTGTGTGACACAGGAGTCACCTGGCATAGCAGTGCACTTTATTTTTTCTTCTTCTGGTATTGGGGTTTAGAGCCGCTTTCAAGATTCTTTCACAAATATCACGACTTGTCAGTTTAGGGCAGGAGGAAATCCGCAACATCCGTAGCGCTGAATGTTGCAGTAAACCTGCGAGCACCGGCTGGTACTGACAAGATCAAGGATGTTAACTGCATTGCCACTCTACAGACAGTGCATCCTATCAATATCGCGTTAGAAAGGTAACTTTGGCGAACATTGATACTGGGCTCCCCGGGCGGGATAAGAACCTGGAACCTTTGGCTCCGGTCCAATTTTCTACCACTGGGCTACCACCCACCCCCACTGGCACCTAAAATCACAAACCCACCACAGAATATATTAACAATACAATCACATCTGATGTATTAGCATAGGTCTGTTACTCACAATTTGTCACTTCCTGTTTGGGAAGTGTGGCTTGTAGCTCATCCGGTGCCCCAGCCAGAAGTCGAAGATTTGCAATATGTACGTTCATTGCTTTATGCAGGTTCTCATTGGACAAGCTGCCCTGCTTGTGTTTGTCTCGTTGCACCTCGCTGTCCTTGCGAATCTCTGATAGTACCACGTTTGTGGCTCTGCTACCAAACTTCTTCTGAAAAACCAAGATTGGTTATCAAATAAAGGTCATTTTCAAATAATACATTCAAATGATAAATGGACTCATTATTATTATTACTGTGTAGAGTATAACTAACAGGTGATGCTACAAGTCAGCTCCATCAGACAGGCGACGACTAACCTGGAAGTCTTCCTCATGTTTCCGCTCCTCGTCCAGGAGGCTCTGGATCTCCTTCAGATTCAACTCCACCTCTGTGGCGCGACCAGCAACAGCTACAACACAGTAAATGTACACAAGATACAACTCAGACTGTAGTATCACACTGTAACGACCAACAACAACTACAATACAGTAAATGTACACCTAGATACAACTCAGACTGTAGTATCACACTGTAACGACCAGCAACAACTACAACACAGTAAATGTACACCTAGATACAACTCAGACTGTAGTATCACACTGTAACGACCAGCAACAGCTACAACACAGTAAATGTACACCTAGATACAACTCAGACTGTAGTATCACACTGTAACGACCAGCAACAGCTACAAC
>JAUTBT010015859.1:0-22430 GCA_032361225.1 Lepetodrilus schrolli
TTATCTGATAACAAAGATATGAACATTAATATCCAATAAATTTGTCTTGCAATTTAGCTGTTTGTTTGCTTAATGGGTTTTTTGACCTATTGGGCTTTTGACCATGGGGTTTTCGACCTTGGGGCTTTTCACCCATCGGGCTTTTGACCGTATCGCCCAGAAAACACATCTTGAGTAATTCTTTGTGGAATTGACCAGATTTTATCCAATTCCTCTTCTGCCAGGACATAAAATACTTTCTTTCCACGTTTTCCAAAATGGATGTTCATCGATACAAACCTCCCTTCTAGTGACAAAACTATTTTTTTGCATTTGGTGCTGTTCACATATAATCAGTGTGAGCAAATCAAGGACACATTTCATGAGTTTGTAGAGGGGGGAATACAACAAATATACTCCAACAAATTGGTTTAAGTGATGGCTTAGATCTGGGGATGTGCATTAATGAAAAGATGACAACAAAATGACAACAATTACAGGCACAAGATCTTCTATTGTAATGCCAACATGGTCCAGACTACATCTGAGTAAGATGGGCAAGAGGAAATTGGTTCTGAATGGGACAGGAAATAAACTCCAGACTGTTGTTAGTTGTCATTAAGACGCAGGCGAGGCGTGGGGTGGGGGTGGGGTGGGGTGGAAGAGATGGTGGTGAGGGGAATGATATTAACCTCAACATTACTGAATGGATATAATCATTTTAAAACTACATCATCACCAGTCTGAACCAATATCAATTCCTGACTGCAGTATGAACAGTCCTGACTGCAATATCAAAAGTCCTGACTTCAATATCAACAGTCCTGACTGCAATATCAACAGTTTTGACTTCAATATCAAGTCTTGACTTCAATATTAAATCCTGACTTCATTATCAACAGTCCTGACCTCAATAGTATTTATAGCAATCAAGACAAGACTGAAGAATACCATCTTTTGCTTTGCAATATGTTGACCATGTCAGATTCTATATCGAGCTTATGTCCCAGTCACAATTACTCTAAATTCATCTACATTTGGCTCAGTATTCATTATATAGACAATAGCATAATGCATTTTCAGAATGCATTCAGACACAGATAAGTCTCATCTGAATGGAAATATATGTTCTGGTGTATGGGGGTAAAACCTTCCATACATTTGGGAAGATGGTGTAGACAGGAGAGGTAGACAAGGGAGCTTACTCTGCTGGCAAGTCAGGTGCCTCATCCTCCTGACCTGGAACATCAACATGGATGAAGGCTGCCCTCTTTGTGATCTCTTCCATGGAGGGATGTGCCAGGAAATGGGTCCACATAGAATCTGAGAAAATAAATATGGTATAAAAAAAATTTAAAGAAAAATTGTCTCATTAAATTTTTTTTTTTATTGAGATTTAGAGCTGCTTTCAAGATTCTTTCACTTATATCACGACTTGTCAGTTTCCTGGCAGAAGGAAACCTACAAAATCTGTAGTACTGAATGTTGCAGTAAACCTGCAAGTACCGCCCTATACTGATTAACAAAGGATGATAACTGTATGGCAATGGTACAGACAGCGCATTCTATCATGATTGCATCGGAAAGATAACTTTCACAAACATCGATGCTTGGCGCCCAGATTGGGATTCGAACATGGAGCCTTTGTCTCTGAAGTCCAGAGTTCTACCATTGTGATACCATATCCCCCATTGCTGTTAACATTCTCTCTGCACGAGGCAATCATTCTCAGATACTCAATGGAGCAATGATTTGCTTTTTTACCAATTCCCTATTTTTCTCCCGCAGTGACATGGTTAAAGAAACATCTGCTAATAAGATTTGTGAGGTACGACTTCTTTTTCACTCACGGTTGCATCCTAGATCGTGAATTGTTAAGATCGCAGTTTGGTTGTGTTTTAAGTCCCCCTGAAACAGAAAGAAATTTTAAAAATCAACATTTAATATCGCGATCCTGCCAAGATGTCGCCAGAAAAGCACCGATCGATCGTAAGTTAACAGTAACCTTAGCAACTGTTCCGAGGTGTTCAGACATATTCAAAAGCAACCCATGCTAAATAACTTAAGTCTCTCCATTTGTGTGGAATTTCAACTAAAGCGCTTGGTAGTATTAACCCTCTCCATGCTGTAGGCAACTGAGATGCCCTAAAGAACAGTGCCTGTGCCTAATCCAGCATAGAGAGGGTTAATAGCTTGAGGGTAGATTCTATTGTTGGACACATCACTCAATCGAAAGCCATAAAATAGTCAAATATTAATGTAACATCTTGGAGATTAATAATAATGAAATGATGGTTCTATTTTCTATTTCACATAAAAATCCTAAATATTCAGGCATTAACCAAGCTTTCCAAAACATACATCCTAAAACCTAATTCAATTTTGAATGATGTATTGAGTGGAACTAATACCAGCCACAATTAATAGCTCTTTACAGGCTTACAAACTTCTGAAAGTTATTACCAGCACACAGTTGCTTTACAGTGTTACAACACTGCTGAGTAGCATTGTTGTGTGTTGCAGGGCTCGGCAGGTGTATACTGGCATATAATCAATGACATTCGACTCTCAGAAGTAAATGGTCAGGTTTATTCCTGGTAGTCATGAAAAGTGAACATCTAGGCATTGCAGGAGAGACTGTCTGGCCCCATTAGAAGTCTTGTAGGCCAGTAGGACTGAGACATAAAGACCCAAGATCATGAAAATCATGAAGATGATTCAAATACTGTGATCACAGTCTGATCTCTCTTAGAGAGCAAGCAGTTCATAGATTCATAAACATGGAGATGTCCTTTCACCAAGCAATATCAAGAATTTGACAAACTTTGAATCACTAGATCTAGTATATAGTCACATAGAACGGAAGAAAGTTTTCCAGAGAAGACTGCTATCCATAGCAATAACTGATTAGCTACATAAATATTTGATATATTAATAATTAAAACAAACATATTCCCAGTACCTAAATTACTATTTTAAATTAAATGTTCTATGATTATCATTATTAAATTCAACTAAATTTGTTTGTTGCAGTCATAAACATATAATAAACAAATATTGTTGGCATTGATTGGGCATATTAATTGCAAACATGACTAATATAATATTGACAATCAGGTATCATAGCCTTCACCCTTTACCCTACAATATTATACCAAAACGAAATCTTACAGTATACTCTGGAACTATAATGATAATGCATCGTAATATCAGATGCAAAAATTGAAAATTGAAATATTGTCTCCACAATTCATGTGGAACCAACGTCAATGAAAATTTTAGGCCATTCATTCTATGATTAAATGTGTTCCACAAATACCATAAAAGTACAGCAGCTGTAATTGCTTGTTTCCAATCAATCAATATGATTAATTAAAAACTTTACTAGTTATAACTTGTTTCAGCAATGCCATATGTCCTATAAATTCCCAAACGGAAATGAATGTATATATGGAAAATGATTTCATCTATTTATTAATAATTATAATGAACCACATGCAGGTAGAGGTATATATGTGGCACTGTTTATTGTCAACAGTTGCAGGTACACATCATGCCACACAATAGGCATGTGATGACAGCTAGCCACCAGAAATGAACCATAGTCCAACAACACAAGGTCAAAACTATTCTACCAATGCTCAAAATCATAGCAGGGCTGTAACATCATATCCTATTTATTTTGTGTAATTATAAAAAATAATTGAAATTATAGCTTATTTTTACATACATTGTATTCTTGATAATAACAAGCTCAAGAAACAATGTCTGTAATCATGGATATTGAATGAAATGGTCATCTCCGGTTTACGTCGGTCAATAATTCCCAGCTAGAAGTCTGCAAACAGAACACCATCCTCTATTCTTATCCATTATTCCTCTCTTGATATTTATGATACAATTAATATATATGTTCCTACTAGCAACCTGGTGACATCAGTCATTGTGGCTATTATTAATCATGTTTAGTTATGGCGTTATTGTTTTAATAACTGACTAACTGGACACATGATATTAATGTAAGTTAATTATTTACCATATAGATATTGTAAAAATCTATGCACACTATTGACTCAAAGTGCATATCTTGTTAAAAGTTACCAAATAACAGGCTCCTTACTCAATAACCAGGTTCCTTGGATCTCTAAACATTTTAACATAAATTCCTTGAACCTGTATTAACTGAATTGAAAGCAAATGCCTTGTAAATATAAAGATTACTTGTACATCTGTAGGAGGGTGAGATGTAAAAGTGGCTCCTACTGGTCTCGGCCAGAGTGGTTATCCCTTTGGCTAAGTTGGTAGGGCATTGGTCTTGCAATATAGCAGCTCTGGTTCGAATCCAAGGTTTGGTAGGTAAGGTCCCGTGAAACCTGCATTACATATTCCATGTTATTGTATAACATAGTCCTTGGAACTAGAGACTACAGCATAATTGAATATTAATTCATGTAAAGTAGATTCCTTGTAGCTATTTACTATAACAATATTCTCATAACTGAATAACATACTCCTAGTAACCGAACAACTACCTAGTAATTCAATAACTGATTAATTCATTACAACTGTAATAGCAAATTCCTGTAACGGAGTAACGGCTTCATTGTAACTGTATACTGTAACCATATTGGCATCATTCTAACAGCATAGAGCAGATTGTTGGCAACGGAATCCTAGTATAAAATGCATAATGGATTCCTTGTAACTCTCCCAAAGATGGCATGTAGTGGTATACATAGGGAAAGCTGTCTTAGTGGAGATGTTCACACAGTGATAAAATTCTTCAGCAAACGTCTGGATGTATGCCTCAGTACTGATCCCCTAATCATCAATTCACATTGACAACGATTCTAATAGTCTGCCAGTGGTGTGCAAGAAATGTGTGGATATCCACGATTAACATGATTAACAAGATCCATCACAACTAGCAAATTATTAGGGCAGAGTTAAACCTTAAACCATAAAATAGAGCTGGAAATTATTCGGCAAGGAACCAATCAATCAAATGAAAATAATGTTGTACTATGAGACTTTGTTACATCGGGGCTATGCAAGGAGGAAATTCTCGAGTACTATTTTATTATCCAGTTCCGTGCCACATCTAGTTAACTTCAGGGAGGATAGCGCCATCTCTAAACAGCTCAGCACTCCAATGCCACGTTTCTCATGTTAATTATTACCCAACGTTGGAGTCTTGTTGACCGAGATGATCACTTCCACCATTAAACCACATAACGGAAACAAGAGAAAAAATTTTTTCACAGGCTTCTCATATTCCCAATCAAATAAATCATTCATTTCAGAAATGAGTTTAGCAATTTATCATTTGTTGACCTTACGAAAATCTGCAATTTCTGTTCAGCTTTCACCAGCAGAGCCAGAATAATCTAATGTACAATTTTTCGTTAAAATGGCTGAAGAGGACATAAAATGCAAACTCAATTCCAAGCATCATGTTACAAAAAAGTTGATGTTTACCTAAAAATAATACTGGGGATGTTTAGCTTTGCTGTGAGGATTTGACCCAACACTGTTGGTTATCAAATTCATGACCCATATCCCAAGATAACTGGGAGGAATTAGACCAATACCTGAGAGTTATCTTTAAGATGAGCTGGAATTCTAACTGCTCTCATTCAACCCTTCCTCCGAACTGAAGACTGACTGCTTGAAGCTGTGCTGGAATGCTTGTGGAGATTTACTGGTTTACACTGCTATCAGGAAGTACTACAGCTTGTACATAGTATAATGTAACATTGCCTCTCGATTATACTGTCAATGTCAGACAGAGACAGCACTCTTACTTCATAATACAACACCAGTAGACAGGTATGGTCAATGTTCCAGAGAAAGGAAGCAGATGATATTCTTTTAACACCGGCAATCTAGTAATGTATACAACTTTCTCCCTGCTGGATTAGTAGTCTGTATCACACCCTGTTCTCACCAAAATCCTCCTATTCAAAATTTCCCCCTAGAGCAGTTAAGCAAGTCTAGATTACAGATGGTAAAGAATTTCAGGGGCTCCTTTCATATAAATATAATACCAATCAATATAAGTTATATATTATTGATTTTCTTTAACCCTCTGAGACTATGGATAGTCTGATTAGGAACAGGCACGGCTCTTTAGGGCATCTTTAGTTGCCTTCAACATGGATAGGGTAACGGAAATCAAAACATAATATTTTTATTTATTTATTATTAATTGGGGTTTAGAGCCACTTTCAAGATTCCTTTACTTATTTAGTAATGAGCATAATGAATGGAGGTACAATTTTACTACTTCACAAAAAAGATTCTGTGATGTAGAACAAATAACACTATTGCAGGATAACACATTCATCAATTATGACTACAGTACAAGACTACAGGACAACTAAAACCCATGCTGGGTATTACAGTGTTATCCACCCATCCAATGTTGGTGACCAAACATTCATGCTGAGCGTCTATCCCACACAGCTTTAATTATAATATTTCATAATAAATCATTTAAAAGAATGAAAGTCCAAATACCTAATGGGAAACAATATTGAATTATCATGGCATGGATAAAGCAAACAAAGGAGCAATATTTTCAGATAACACATGAAGATCTATTACTAACATTAATCGCATAGAACAATCCATATGCCTGGTGTGAATTATATATCATTTCTCTGACAAAACAACTTGTGCAGTCTAATTGATAAATGACCATCACCAATGTTTGCTGTGTCCTTCATCTCAGTGGAAGCAGTTGGAGCTCACACTGGGATAAAGTCAGGATCAATACCTGTCTGACATGGGGGGCGAGGACAGATAGCTGACAGATGACACCAAAATCAAATTGGCTGATATAAATACTGTGACCTGCCTCAAATTGCCATGTGTCCAGACACTGGGAGAGTGGGAAATAGAATACTGGATGTGCAGTTTATATTGCATACTGTGGCTTAGAAACAGTTTTGGCAGGAATGGCTGGTCAGGTGTGCATTGAAGCAACAGACAGCTGAGATCTATTCTCCTGACCTGGGTCTGGACCCGGCCTTGCAGTCTATTCACCGGACCTGGACCCAAATTCCAGCAATCTAATTGGATTAGACCCAAAATATGAATTAATATTTTCCTAACAATAACCCTCACCATAACTATGTGAGCCAATCAGACTGCCAGGAATTGGGTCCGGGTCCAAAGAATAGACGGCCAGTCTGGGTCTTGTTTTGGACACGTCTAGGGAAAAGATCCCACCGTACCAGGCACACCTATTAGGTACTGTACCTATAGTATGGTGCACACCACTGGCATGGTACAATATTAGCACCTACAGTATCAATATCAGTATGGTACATGAAATACATGTATGTTTAGTATTTCCTGCAATACTGCAGCATGTAATTTCTGTAGCATATTGCATTTTCAAAAGACTGTCTTCTATCAGACTAAATGAAGAAGAACACAACAGAATGAGTATCAATGTTCATTCATACATGCATACATGTATTAAGAAATGTCTAAATGCTGAAATTTTTTACTTCTTTCAGGTATCAAGTAACAAAGCGTGCAAGCTTTCCAGCCTGGAAATGACTTGTTGATAATCACAGGTGCCTGGGGCAATGTAGGATGTTTACCTTTAACCCTGGTCCAAGTTAGTTTACATTCTCATCATGCCACAGGAAGAACAGAGTTGTTCAATATATTTTTTAGGAACCTTAATACAAAGACTTGTTTATCAAATTTCAAGTTTTTGTCTTGGTGTTTAAGAACCTATCAGAATTCAATTGGGTTTGCCTGGAACTTTTTTTTATTAGGAAAACAATTATTTTCTGACCATTCTGTAAACATGACTTACGGTAGATATTTCCCTGACAAGTACACATTATCTAGAAAAACTCAACAGCCTCATTTCGATCAGGTCTAATTTAGGTCTCAGCCCTTCTAGTGGCATCAATAACTAATAACCATATCGATTTTCATGATCTATTAATTACACTTTGGGTTATTTTGAGGAAACGGCCCAAATTAAACTACAATAGTCCAAATAGTCTTTTGCAATCTGACTGATTTCCAATACCAATTCCCCTCGTAGGAACCAAAAGCTGTGATAAGTTCCCAATGAACCAGTAAAGAAAAGTTGAATTATGTTTGTTATTCAATACTTATTTGGCATACAAATTCCCAATTGTATGTTTTTTGTAGAACAGTAAAAAAACTACAAAATCTTTCTTAAATCCAATTCTCGAAAAATGTATAGATATATTTACTTACCGGTAATGCGTTTTGTCACTGAGGGAATATTTCGAAAGAATCACCTATGGTAAATAGTAATGTTGTGTTTCTAAATGATGTAAACTATTGAATGCATAAACATGTTCAATTAACAATGCTGGGCAAATGTTATATTACTGTACATTGGCTTACATTGTATTATCATGTTGGGTCGAGTTAACAACCTATGTTCATTAATAAATTCAAAAGTTATATTTGCAAATTTAATTTGTAATTATATGGACAAAAATAATTTAATAGATATAGACTCTAGTGTACTAGATTAGGTTATGATAGTATTTGCCAAATACCTCCACAAAAAGAATTGATTCCAGTCTATGAGAACAAATATTCTATGGATTTATTCCTACTGCCCATAACAATAATTCTAACCAGCTGACCTTCAGGATTTGCCAGTCTATCATTAACAATACAATACAAGATTCCATCAAAGCGAACAACATCTGATACCACAAGACGCACTATTATCATAATTACACATGGACATTATGGCCCTGTTATAATTCACAATGACATTTCTGTGGGAGATAGTTGCAAGAGGACGATTATAATGAAATATAGCACAATTAGAGAATTAATAATAATATAGAACTGTCACAATTAGCATTTAAGGAGAGAAAATCTGTAAAACACTACTAATTTCACAAACTTAAAACTTGTATTAAGCTTAAAGGCATACAATCATAGGTTTGTTTACATATTTCATGGTCAAATGTATTTTTACATGAAAGTATGTACACTTGATGTGTCTACACAAGTATATTGGGTAACCAGCTACATTTTCCACATATCCAACTGGTTTTCAATATTTTCAGTTTTTTAATGTGTATAGTTACGTAGCTTTATTGGGACCAGTAGTCTTGAAAGGTTATTTTAACCATGCTCAATGATTAGAGTTACCCCCCTTAGTCTATTAGACTATAGAAAATTGAGATATTACAGGACATTACCAACTGATTTTTTCAGGTTTTACCAGAAATGTAAACTGCATTGGAATTTTACCTATCCTACAGTGGTGAAAATATATTTGGAGGTACAAAAGTGATTATATGTATGCTAAGTGGCTGTACTTTGCATTTTTAACTCGAATTCGATCCAAACGACAAATTAATCTGTGATTGTATGCCTTTAAAGCATGTTTGTTTGTTTTTTATAATGCATTTGGATATAGTATAGAAACAATTTAGGAACATTACTATATAGATTACCACTCAATACATAGTATGTGAGATCATATGCACAGTTGAAAATTGTATATACAACCAGAAAACAAGGAAAATATTCAAAATTAATTAAATAATTTTTTTATCCGATACAAGCACTTAATGCCTACAGATAATTAACAGCAGGCAAGCCATGACAAAGTCCAATTATTTCCTACGACCAACTGAGCTATAAAAAGTCCTGTTACTAATATAAACAGATTACTTTAATTATCCAGCAGCCCGCAAAATGATCACAGGAAATCGAAAATGTTTCGCAGTAATATTAATTGCCAGACAAAGCAGAAAATTGGATGAGAGGTGGTGATGAGTAATACATACTCATCACAACTGACAGTCTGTTCCATGCAACATACGCTTGTGGAGCGAACACCATACTCATTTTGGCAATAATACTATCAATGAGAACCACAGATTTCTGATCAATTAGTTATCCAAATGATTATCGCCAAATGCTACATATTCCAGGAAAGTCAATAAAATTGTATACTATTATTACTATAACATAAATTGGAACATACTGTTCACATGTTTCCACCTCGTTTTAATTGGTATGAAAATAGAATAATGTATTGTTACATAACAATGGTGTTACTACAAATATTGTGTCACGTCCAACTCACACAATTAGTTTTACTGGCAGCATGGTTACGAGAGAACACAGGACTTTTGCAAGCTGCCACAAGGAACCGAGAACTTCAGCAATCAATAGTTTCTCCCTCTTTCAAATACATCAGCATGCGACTGTACGAGTGTATTATGTGTATGTTCTAACACATGCCACCATCTGTCTTGCTTTCTATCTGTGTGTATTCCAGCCCCAATAACAACTGCAAATACATACGGATTAAGTGCTGACAGCAGACATATATGAATATTGTGAAGCACTTATACCACAAATTGTTCATACTAATCTACAGAGTATTATAAATGTAGACCAAGGCCACATACTGTATACACTGTTACTCTGGAGGATTGCCAACCAGACCTGGAAGTGAAAATAGCAAGCTCACATACCGCATTTCCTATATTATTCAATGAAACATTATTTTCAGTATAATATATTTATTGTGTCCTATTTAATGCCAGCAACACACACTTTTCACAAAATCCTGGATTGTTTTCTTTGTTTTTTTAATCTCTTTTTACTATTTTCACATTTGTTCTATTTTTCATGTTTGAGCATTTTCCAATTTATAAAATCCTGAAGACCTGCCTATGGCCACAGTGAGACTACAACTACAGGTAGAATAAACCAAGAAATAGTTCAATAGATCCTAGGGAACCATTCTGCAAAATCCTGATATTGGTATTTGCTTCAATCCAGCATTTCCAATAAGAATTGCAGTGAAAATGTACCTTGTTATCATGGCAATGTAAAGCCATTCACCAGTTACACGGTGTGTTGTTTTTACATGAAAGGGAAGTTAACAGGTGTTCTCTGCAAAACAAACTATTCTGGAATTATGGGAAAGAAACAAGTATGGATATTTCCTTATATCAGGTGTCTGCACACAAGTCCTTTCCCTTCCTGGCTGAATAAAGCCATGTCCATTAGGACCAAACACAGACCCTGACTGCTTCACTTCATTACATTGCTTTCATTCATCTGGCCAAGAAACATTAGCATGGATGAGTGTATTTCACACTCCAGTGATCCCGATCCGCGCTAATTAGAAGGCATATCTGGAGAGAGAGAGAGAGAGAGAGAGAGAGAAGTTGAGAGAGTAGGAAAAGGGTTCACAGTGCCATGACCTTGAGCTGACCACATGGGAATTTGCGCTGACTAGTAATCAGTTTATAGTTGTGAGCAAGCAGGAGGAGCCAGTAGTAGGAGCCAACTGGGTCTCCAGTGCCCACCAATTCCACAACCTCTGAACCAGTTATGTCCCAGGTTGTTATCAGCCTCTGACTTGGGGGGGAAATTTACAGTGCTGGTTGGAGAATTGATTTCTTTGAAATACGTGGGAGTCCGGAATAAGGAGGAATGACCTATCCCACTAGGTAGAGTAACAGGGTGAATACGAAGAACTTTGTGGAGTCCTAGATCAATACGACATCACTGCAGATACAGAGATTGAGAAGGAACTAGTTGGTAGTCAGCTATTTTAGAAGCAGGATGGGTTCTGGACACACTTCAACAAGTCAGTGCGACAAGTTCCTCAGATGCAAGGATGAGATTGAAGCTTAATTTCTATCCTTAACCCTCTCCCTGCTGGATTAGGCAAAGACACTGGTTCTTTAGGGCATTTCTGGTTGCCTTCAGCGTGGACAGAGTTAAAAGGAAGTTGATATCTGCTCCATCCTTTGAATATTCTTTTCTGTTAGCACCAGCCATAAGATTATAACATATGTAGAAATATGCCTTGTCAGCAGAAAATGTTAATCACTGTATATAGTGGGGCACCTTTGTGACAAAATTTTTTCTTAGATTTGGAAATGTTTTCAACACATGTAAACATGTAAATATGGTAAGCATTATGGTGGCCATATTGGATTTATCATACATATTGAAATTACCCACAATATCAATTAAATGAATACTTATCACATGTGGAACAGCACAGTAATCAAAGTTTGGCAACACATATCTTATGAAATAGCCTTTTTATGTAAATAAATGTCAAAACTGCATGAATTAATGGTGGCCATCTTGGATTTTGAAAATGTTTGTTTGACTTAACCGGATAGTACTGATGAAATAAAACAATATGCAAAGTTTGAGTGCTTCTTTGTTGTAAATAATGCTTATAGTTGAAATACATGTCTGAAAATGCTGTATTTTATTGAATGTGTGGTGATTGTCTTGAATTTGGTGGCCATATTGGAAATCCTCAGGTGAATCATTAATTGTATAGTATCACAAGGAAGATAAAGTACCTTAGTACATTATTTGAAAGTGTTCTGTGAACAGTTGTATGTGTAATGTTGATTAATGTTCAAAAATAATCAAATTATGGTCACCATTTTGGATTTGGTGGCCATCTTGGAAAATTTTGGTTGGCCCCATATCCATATTTTCTTGTACTGGGGTGAACATATCTGCCAAGTTGCATGAGTTTAACCCGAAGTGCACAATTCAGCTCTTTTTTTTACATTTAGCTGCTCCAATACAGTCAGTGTATAAACAATTGACAATATGCATAATAAATATTTAATAATAATCAGCTTTCTCTGGTAGTTAAGAGAAGAGGGTTTGGTCAGACTGGAAAGAATATGGACCTCAATGAACTTTCTATTCTGTAGATTGCAGATTCATGCAAATGGTAAAGATCACCAGTATGTGTGCCTTCATCTTGTTCAATTCTAAACATACAAGTGATATGGTATTCAGAAACACACAAGCTTCTAAATTACTAATTTCATTTCATCCTGGTAATCTACAAGCAACACTCCTTTGATCTCACTATGGACATGATGGAGATACAACATTCAGGAAGTTGTGCCCCCGGGACTGGCCAATTGTCACGTGCAATTTCTCGCACAGCGAATAAATTCACTGGTATTGATCCTTTTGGTTCATGCAAAGAAATCTGGATTTAATCAGTAGGAATTCCTTGACTGATCAATGTAGCCTGGCTTGTTTTTCCTGGTTCCACTAAAATATTGTTCAAAACTGTGTCATGTAATTTTCTGGTCTATTGATCTAGCATACACAAACCGATATGGTGTATAACGTCAAAATTGAAAATACTGATGGATAAATCGATCAATACTGCTGTTATATTGTCTCATTCATTTACTTATATTTTGTCGCATATTGCTTCCAGCAAATTATTGAGTGCAACGCACAATCTATAAGAGTGCAACTTCCTGTTTACAGTTCAACACAGCCGAGCTCAAGGATATCCTCTCTAAAAGAATACAATTGAAGACATAATTATTCTCTCAGGTCCAGGTCTGTCCTTGTGAACCTGCACTAAGAGTTCAAATGTCTGTTGTTAAAGTTCCACTAGTCTACAACTGTAATAGAAATCTTCTGAATGTCACAGCCTTGTAACTAGTACAACAGGTCTTGCAATGGTAGAAAGCAATATTGTCATGGTCCACAGTACATAATGGTCACACATCTGAAATTAGTCCAATCCTATATCTCATAATAGTTGTATTCATTAAAGCAACAGCTTCTGACAATCTCTACAGTTATGAATCATCTTGAATTTGGTGGCCATATTGGAAATCTGCAATATTAGTAAATCTGCAATGTCTGTTCAGCTTTCACCAGCAGAGTCAGAGTAATCTAAAGTACAATCTTTCGTAAAAATGGTCCAAATCCATATTACGCATTTGACATTACACCAGGCTCTTGTATGTATATAACAAAACATGTATATCTATATGATGTAAATAGGTGAGTAATGAGAACCATTTAGATACAGCTGTCGGATAGTAAAACAGTTATAATGTGAAATATGCTTGAAGCCCATTAACTAATAGGCAAAGTTACATACCAAGTTGGTAGTAATGCTGTAACCAGCTCGGGTTATACAAACTAGGATAATTAAATGTGTATTATTGTTCATGTAATGTTGTATTGTAATGCTTCTGCAGGTTTAGCAATAAGATTTTCAGCAATTCATTCTTTCTTGGATGGACATATTTTACTGTTGTTCAAATAGTTTCAAAATACAGGCACAATAAGAACCCATCAATATGTTACATACACATATCCAACTAACAAGAAACCATGGGGGGGGGGGGGGAATATTAAACTTTATATTTCTAAACACTCTCCTGACATTCCAATGTACTTACTAGTTTAATATTCATGAATCATAATGCTAATACTGTCATAATAAATATCATATGTCTATTGTCATATGATTTGTATGAGCAATACAAGCATTATATATATATATATCCTGCATCAATTTAGACTATTAAAATGAAATTTTGCATTCTTTGCTATACAATGATACACTTATCTGTTTTCATAAACAAGAATATTTACTATGTCAAAATTAATGTAATGTTTTAAATACTATGTAATTTGTAAAATGAATCTATTATAATGGAAAGTACATCTTTAATAACATGTTTAACATTCATGGCAAATATTTCAAACTAATCATGCAAATGAATTGGTTTAATGTTTTTCTTTAATCTATCACTCTAAGGCATGGACATGAAATATTCATCCTGAATGGAAACTGAAACTGAATGACCTTAGCACAGATAACTAGGTAATGAACACAAATGTACTTTCTGCTTCTTACTTATTTTATATCACTACATCTACTGGTATTAAGGCTAAAATAACTAGTCAAGTAGTCGATGGTTAGTTGAGATAGCCGACAGTCATCCGATACGGAAGCTAGTCGACTAGTCAGGCTATTTTCTGAATATCATTGATTAGCTGTTGACAGATTGAGTTCAAATAAATTCAGTGTATAATGTGTGCATATGTTATTTATTCCTGCAGTAATTAACAGTACCCATTTAGAAACAGCAACATCAGATCATAGATACATAATCAAAATGAAAGTTTACAATATGTCCAATGTGCGAGCTAAGCGTATGCGTGGTATACCACAATGCATAGGTTGATGCACACTTCTGCTAGTTTTAGGCAGAATTTGTCAAATGATTGCTAAACTTTGAACTCGATTAGATTTAGACGTTAAATCACATACTATTTAGCTCAATGCATTTTAAACGTCCAAATTCAGCACTTGGTATATTCTGTCATGTTGAAGCGGTGACACAGCATACATTGGTAGTGCGCAGGGATTTCCTCAACATTGTACTTTCGCATTGTTGAACATGATGCACATTTTGATTTGGTCGCATGACGATGCTAGTCACATAGATCTATGTCATATAAAACTGAAATTCGGGAGATTGTGGCTCAATTATAATCAAGGAAGATAAATAAGATGATTAGGCCTGTGCACATGATTTGTGTTATGGAACAAAATATGTACAATGTTGAATACAATGGTTACAAATACATTTGGGGCAACTACTCGACTATAATAACCGACTAGTTGACTAGGAAAATTTGGTAGTCGTTTTTAGCCCTAATGTCTATCATGAGTGATTGTTTACATATAATTGACCACTTGACCTTCCTAGAGTTTACTGATATAGATACTAGCACTGTCTGTCTGTCTAAGTGTCATGACTGAAAGTTATACCGAGGTCAAGGACAGACATTTGTTTACAACACAACCTGTGGCAGATTGCTGATTAATGACAACATAGTTTAGTGTTTTGTTGTGGGCATGCAATTGCTAAGCTGTGACATTAAGAGCTATGTGGACTATTATATTCAAGTGACCGTCATCAGGTCATACTTCCAAGTCATGAGACTGTCATCAGGTCATAATTCCAATTCAAGAGATCCTGCCAAGCAAGTAGCATTAAGCCTGGTGGTGAAAGGAAAACATGGCTATCCATTATTTGTTACAATAGAATATAGATTACCATTATCTCGTGGTCATTTCGCCCAAGGTCAGGAACCATCTGTACCATTATAACTTACCACCTGTGTCCGAGTGTAATACCTGCCTTACCCTTGAATTAAATGAGATTCTGGCAACATTTAACCTCAAAGAGATGCTGGCAACTCTAAAACAGCAATAGCACATTTTTCTAGCACACCGTAATTAACCGAATAATGCAAACATTCAAATTCAAATTTGTAGCTGTTTGAATTATTAGAAAAATAGTAAATTGAAAATTATTGGTGTTCATATAATATGGGACAACCAAATTAAAGTATGGTTGTAAATGAAACGGTAAATAAATGAAGTCTTTCTTTTTTTAAGAATGTTGAAAAATGTATTGTGTTCAAAATAATTAGAATATTAAGATTTGAAAAAATTAGTCATGTTCATATTTTTAAGGTCGGAAAAAATGTATTTTTGCTGATTAATTTAGGTGTTCAAACTATTAGAGGGTATTAATTATTAGGGTAATTACAGTATAATAAATTTATCACCGATAAAATGGACATTTCAGTGTTCACTAGTTTTATTGGTAGTTTGTAACAGGAACGATGATCCATAACACAAATGACGTGTAGGTCTGCCATTTATAATTTATATGTATTGTTTTGATTACAAAACCGATAAAGTAAACTGTACATTGTTACAAATAACATTGATCGCCACATAAACATTCTCTAACAAATTTAGTTCTCTTGTAATTGCACTGCTAATGTCAATACATTTGTCACAATGTGGACCAAGCAGTTTGCTGCCAAATATATACTTGATCTATGTAAAACACATTAACAGCTGCTCCGTAGAAACAAGGAAACAGAAAATGTCCAACTGAAATATCAAGGGTTCACATTTTTACTTGGAATTGAGCGGTTCCAGATCGAAACCAACTGAGACATTATTCGATTACTCTGGCATTGTGGATCCATTGATGCTCTGTAATAATTACTGTCAAATTGTGCTGGTTCATGCCTTTGGGTGTGCACTCTCCAGCTCATTGCACTGGCATATTTCATTCCAATGCCTAATTGGAAATTAGTCCCCTGCACTGCATTTCAGGAAAACTTCGTAAATCTAGGTTTACTTCATTCCTGTTTTTATAGTAAAAGCATGGCATATGCCCGGATTTAGGTCCAGTACATTATGACCCTTCCAGGTTCTACAACAGGCCCAGCACTAAACATTCCATATATATACATCACCATAGCCATCACTCATTCATAAAGTGGCCCAACTAAGTTTGTAGTAAACCTTATCAGGATATAGCTTTTAGTAAATAAACCTGCATCCCCTTTCATAGATAATTGACTCGCCCACTTGTCACTGAACTCAAGATAGGAGGTTGGTCCTACAGTTCTACAAGGTAGATCAGGTTATAAATTCCCATTTTGATTGGGAATTTTGATTGGGAATTATTGCGATAAAAACCATTAAAAATAAAATAATTGCAATTTCAAAGGTTTGAAACCAATTAAATCATTAACCTTGACCAGAGAGTGAAATATCAATTGCAAATTGTATACAAACCAGGAAATAGACCAGCCCTATAGCATAGGTATCTGTCCCAGTGAGTCCAACAGGCACAGAAGTGCAATATAATGGACATGGAACATGATATGCTTGAACTTGATTTTGAAATAGCTATTACACTAGGTAATACAGTTCCTGATTTAGTCTAGGAAACACCATGCAGCTGCAATAAAACCCAAAACAACAGACTATTAATTCAAAAATATAATAGTTATGTACATTTTATTGAGCCGTTTAGAAGAAAATAAGTAATAGAAGCTAAACAAACAAAAGCTCTGGGGGAGGGTAAGCAATAAAGATCTCCCTACAACAATTATTCATGATGTAGAAAGTTTACACGGTTTTCTTCACTTGCTGACCTTGAGAATGTCCATGATACAGGATTAAGCGATTACTAACATTAGACATGGACCAGCCTTATAATATACACCAACGGTCAAAGTGGACAGTTATTATTTCTTTTGTGTGATGTATGGCGCCTACTTAGGAGTATCCATTGACCAGTGAGCCACCTTTTGAAATCTAACATGAACACTGGACAGGAACTGCCCAGATTTGGGTCTCAGTATACATCACAGGCAAGGACATTGTGACACAGTATACATCACAGGCAAGGACATTGTGACAGCTGTCAAGATTCCCAGTAGTATGGCTAGATAATTCATCTTGACAGTGAGATATGTGCATGTCCATCTCACAAACCAGCCCAGCTCTAGATAGACTGCAGGTTTAGGAACTAGTGCAGAACTAGGTCTTCCTTCTCATTAAGTCTAAATCTCCAGGTGGAATTAGCACTACTGGTACAGATAGTATCTTGGTGTGTGTTACAATTTACTATTTAATCTTTGATTAAATCTTCAGCATTTAATTCCTTGCATATGGTCTCAAGACAAATGTTTACAATAACTGTAGTTGTGTATTTATCATGTTTGTGTCATTCAACAACATTGGTTAGATCTTTAGTGCCTCCTCCAGAGCAACAGAGATGCTTATGTGTTTGTGTTATTGACCATCATTGTTTATATGTTTCGTACAGCTCCTAGTTTTTTAAGTTAGTTGTTTATTTGTTTATGTCACTGACCAACAATGCTTAGATATCTTCCTTCCCAACCCCATAACCAATACCAACCCAGTATTATCGCAAGTGATCGCAATCATAAATACCATCTCATCCTATGTATTTTCAAAGACGGTGTTGGCTTCTCAAATCCCAGCATCTTATCGAGGAGTTTATTCTTCGTTTTCCCTGGAGACCAAATTTGTTCTAAGTATTCATATTATTATATCCATTTCCCCGAGTAACCATCCAAACAGCTGTGTATTCACTTATAAGTGAGTGGCTTGATGTTTTCCACCTTCCTACATAGTACCTCGGTGCTCTCCTGGGATTGGAGATGGAAAGAGAAGCCAGGTAACTATAGGAAAGCCATATGGTGTTGTGCTTTCACCAAGCAACAATTGATCAATGTTGCATTGGTTCATTGTTAGCCACTGCCCAATGAAATTACTTATTGTCAAATACAGAAATTCTAAATAGACATGCTAATCTATGCGATTGTATTTGTGTGCAGCTTGTAAACATATGGTGCCACAGATTGGCTGAATAGCACCTTAGACTAGATCTGTTTCATGGTGTTAGGCACATAAACCTCTGTATTGTCTAACAACATGAACATTATGATGTAGTGAACAGGAGTTAAACTTTATGAGTTGGTTGGATGGTTGGTTGATTTGTAAATTTCACCCTCTATTAAGGCCTAGTGACTGATAGATCAGTTCACCACATGTTTCAAATACATGCCCTTTCTTATTTGCATGTTACAAATTTGGAGTAACTACTAGAGTGCTGTCATTTATTCAGTAATATGTGTGCACGTGCTTAAAATGATGCAGTTACAGAAACACTGTAGGAGGTATGCCCTATGATGCCTCCGGGCTTTACGTAGCCAGGACACTATAATAGGTAAAGGGTTAAAGCCACTTTCAAGATTTTTTCATTCACATCATGGCTTGCATGCATATGTACTGCTATTTTATAGTGCAAGCTCATGATGCAGATAGAACATGGATACCCCCACTCAATTCCAAGCCAACCAATCCTTGTTTTACACCTCTAACCCTCTCCATGCTGGAGGCAACCAGAGATACCCTACAGAACTTTAGCTGTGCCTAATCCAGCAGGGAGAGGGTTAATGCTGAGCGCCAAGCAAGGGAACAAGTACCATCTCTTAACGTATTTTGGTATGACGCGACCGGGAATCGAACCCATAACCTTCCGCACTCCGGGCCGACGCTCTAACCATTACGCCACGGAACATCCCAATATCATGAATGATATCCAATTCATGAACGATAATAATATCATAAACGATATCCTTATTTGTGAATGCTATCAATGACATTGAATGAAATCTATAACCTAACATCTAAAATGTGATAAACATCAGGTAAACTCAAGATAAACCTGTGTATGTCTGTTGTTATTAGACAGTCTGCCTCACCATCAAGATAAAACAACTAATGAATGTGTTGGCTTAATCCTGCGCATAAAGGTCAATGTGAACATATGAAAAACAACAACTTTTACTGCAAATGTCATATTGTGGTAAATCAAAAGAATTTCACAATGTCTCAAGAGGAACAAATAGCAATTAATAATAATCCTACCAGTCATAGCAATTTTACATTGTAGATAGTCTTATTAACCCTCTCCATGCTGAAGGCAATCGGAGATGCCCAAAGAGCAGTGCCTGTGCCTAATACAGCAGGATAGTTTAAAGCCTCTGGAATCTCTGGTCAGCTGCCTCCATATGTTGATCGGTGAGATAAAAAAAATACAATGCATAGAGGATCTAACATGAGTGGTCATATAATACTAAATTTATTAAACGAGTTGCCAACAAGTTTAATAAATTCAGTAATATATGAACACAAATGTGAGATTCTATTTATCATTTAACTGTAGAAACTATCGTAATATCAATTTTCAGTCACCAACACTATATAGGCTTGGGAGCTGGGTTAAAGCAAGCGGACAAAATATAGTTCCAAGTAAATGTGTAAATATCAATAAATGTGTTTGCATATTTAATTGAAGAAATATTTTAACTTTACATTCAATAAATTAAGTCCCCAAAAGATGCTCTAAAAGAGGTCCAAAAAGACTTTGATATCGTGTATTAATACAATTATACAAATCTATTGTGTTATTGCACTAGTGAAAATATTTTATGTAATATTCTAGTAATCTTGCCCTTTATTGAGATGCAACCCCAAGATGAATACAGGACAGGACAGGACAGGAAAGGGCCAGGATCATAGACCAGACAAAGTCCAATTGAAGTCTTTGATGCCAATGGTCAGCATTGGTCAAGTGATGGCTGGGTCCATTCTTGTTGTGATTGATCCATAGTGTCATGGACGAGAACATGGTAGAAGACATCTAGCTGTGAGACTATTAACTCTCTCCATGCTGTAGGCAACCGGAGATGCCCTAGAGAGAAGTAATTGTGTCTAATCCAGCAGTGGAACTGACAATAATATTCCCTATTCATTTCCAGTAAACAGAAGAAAAAAACTAGACACATGTAAATGAAATAAATAAGTATATGTAAGTAAAGATGTTGATCTGCTTTCATTGCATAACTTATGTTACACTTGAGTTAACGTACTATGATATAGAAATAAACAATCCTTAAATACATGATTTATGCAGTACAGTATACAATTTCCTTAACCCTCTTCCTGCTGCATTAGACACAGGTACAGCTCTTTATGGCATCTCTGGTTGCCTTCAGCATGGAGAGGGTTAAATCACCTGAAACTAGTCTACTTGTTGTTACATGTTAAACTTGTTAGTTAACATAAAAAATAATCTAAAGATGTACACACTTGATCAGTGATGCTCAAAATTATGTGATGAATAGAATCTCACATCCGTATTCATATATTACTGAATTATTTTTAACTCGTTGACAAAAATATTATGCTCAGCAGAGCCTTGCATAATATCAGTTTTGCCAGCTCATCTAATAAATTCAGTATTTTATGACCTCTCACTCTCTCTCTCTCTCTCTGAGGTTCATAATGTACTCTTGTAAAGTCTTTGAAAGGATATTATAAAAGCTAAAGTAGGATGAATACAGACATCCAATTATACTACAGGCCTCCAAAACATTTGATTTTTCTCAGTATTTCCCAATAAAATGTCTCATAAAATCAAATTTACTGGACATCAAAATTTGGAACAAATTTTCATATGATGGAATATCATCACAATTGCATGGAAACAACAAAATATATATTTGTTATAATCTCTATGAGCAATTCACTAAAAAGAAATATCAGTCGACCTATCAGTTTAGTTTACCAAGCAACAACAATAGAATAAGGTAACTGAGCAACTGATAAAAAAGGAAAAAAAGTCACTATCTGTTGTCAATCTGTCTGAACTCAAGATGACCTTCACATGGTATTCCACTATTAGTTAATATAACGACCCAGGACAATGCAGTGTTTCTTCCAAGGACAAGTCAACAATCCTCAACTGGCTGGGATTAATCTTTAATCCAGTGTCCACCATTCACTGATTTAGGAACCACCTGTCCAAGATTACACCAACTGCATGAATCATGTCATAATGCCTCGAATATAACATTCAAATTCCAACAAAGATAATCTGATAAGTTTCGAATCAAAATTCCAACAAACATGTCAAAGATTATGTGATGTTTAGTAATGTTTCCCAAACATTGTACAAAACGAATTAATCAAAGAGATGGCTTGAATTGTCAGAGAAGAAATTAGAATATATAATGACATTTGCTGAGAATTTACATTATTATTATTAATTTTGTTTAATTGGGCTTTAGAGCCACTTTCAAGATTCTTTTAGTTATATCACTGCTTGTCAGTTTAGGGCAGGAGGAAACCCGCAACATCCGTAGCGCTGAATGTTGCAGTAAACCTGCAAGCATCGGCT